>LPNX010206228.1:89631-113377 GCA_001517045.1 Pseudotsuga menziesii
ATTAACCATTAACTAACTTCAAATAGACATTTGGATCTGATTTGCACCGAACAAAATTTAGTGATAATAAGAAGCTATTGATCTTGGCATGGCTTGCTTTAGCCCATACAATGACTTTCTCAACCTGCACACAAGAGAAGGGTTAGTAGCAAAACCTTGAGGCTGCTGAATATATATCTTTTCAGTGAGATATCCATTCAGGAAGGCACATTTTACATCCATGTGATGTACCTCCCATTGCCTTAAGGTTGCAATGGCTAAGGCTAGCCTGATGGAATCCATCTTTGCCACTGGGGAAAAGGTCTCATTGTAATCTATGCCATGAACCTGTGAGTAGCCCTTGGCTACCAATCTGGACTTGTACTTCAGTGGTGAACCATCAGCAGCAAATTTAATCTTATAGACCCACTTACACTGGACTAACTTTCTCCCTGGGGGAAGATCCATTAGCTCCTGAAGAGTATTTGTCATCCCTTGGTTTTGGAGATAAGTAAGTAGTTACTCCTTGTACCTTTTCACTTCTATGCATATTTGATGAAAGTTTTATATAATCTATTTCATGATGTAGGCCATATATGCTTTTGATTCTAATTGGTAATTTTTTTCCTTATAGGGGAATGTTGGATTCTAGCAAAAATGATCATCAGAAACAAAATGCAAGCAAAGAAAAATCACCGCCAGCTTGTAGAAGCAAATGCCTTGGTAGACCAATACATGAAGATGAAGTTAATGATAATAATGATCAACTTCCTCATATATCACATGATAATGTCCAAGATTTGTATGAAAAAGTGGCATCTTCTAGAGAATCAGGCTTGCGAGATATTTGTTTTAAATTAAAGCAAAGATTTGAAGGATCATCTGAGGGGATTGGTGACCTAGCAAGTGCCACACCTGTTTAGGAGATTCCTGATCTAACTAGTGATAGAATTGTTGAGGGGATTGGTGAGCTACCTACTGCCAAAGCTGTTGTCTCCAATTATGAGGAACCAATTAAGCCCTCTTCCTTAGAAAAAATGCCAATTACATCTCGTCAAAGGAACGTGCTAGGAAATGAAACTACTATATCCACAAATATGAGTGATTTTTCAACGCCCAAAACTAGTTCTAAAGATCCATCACCTTTCATCAGAAGACTCAGAGTTATTCAAGGCTTGTATAGGAGCACACAAAAGGAAGCAAAAGAAAGAAAATCAGAAGGGAAGAAGGCTTACATGGTTGAGGTAATAGATGGCGAGCCTACTGGACCAAATGCTTCAAGGTGGTCCATAGAGTTGGGAATGAGAATAAGGTCTTATTTGGATGTTACCAAATCCACCTTTACAGATCAAGATCCAAGAAATGTTTATCTAGTGATCCAACAAATGGAAAATGTTTTTGAGACGGTTGGTGGTCGGATTTCTGTTAAATATTACAAGTATAGAATGAGAGCTTTGATGAATAATTTTAGGCATAATAGCAGAAAATTAATCTTGGATGGAAAATTTAGGGAGAGCAGCTTGAATCGCAAATAGTGGGAAGATTTGAAGGAAAGTATGCGTGATGAAGAATTTCTAGAAAAGAGTGCAAGAGGGAAGAAAGGAACAAATCTTGTGAATGATCGATATTTTTTGGGTCAAGGAGGGTTGAGAGCCAAACAACACATATGTGTAAGTATATGGTGTTTTTGTTGAATAGTGTACATTGTGTTCTGGCTTTTTTATTTGTCTATATTTCCAATACAGTGTGTGTTGACAATGATTTGCAGGTTGAAGGAACTAATAGAGAACCCAATTTGAGTGAAATGACTCAATATATGGCAGACTTAGAAAATTCTAAAAAAGAGAGGTCCTTGCCATATGTTGAAGTTGAGAGAAGCCAAACAAGAGGCCCATCTACTGTTGAAAACATTAGTGAGGATTATAACATTGTAATGAATCGTTGTATAATTGGGTTGTCAGAGAAGATGTCGACCATAGCCTCCTCCATTGAACCTCTTATTACTGCATTCAATTTAAATAAGGGAAAGACTATTGATTCAAATGAGGTAAGCTAATTATCATTCCCTTCCAACCATTTATGATATTTTAGTCTATGGATATTATTTATCCATTTCACTTCACTCACGAAGCCTCTTTTTTTTTAATGTAAATGTCTGTCAATCATAGGAAAAAACCGTAATTATGGGTGGTGCAACATTATTGAAAGACCCAAAAGATGGTCATGAACATGCAAAGGTATGTACTAAATCAATTGGTATACTAGAAGGCATGAAGCCCTATATATTAGAATATGGTTTAATTGGTATACTGTTTTGTTTTCTATAGCGCTCAATAATTCTAGGGGGGCATGAAGTACTCCAGGAAGGTGAAACTGTTAAAATATTGGATCCATATGATGGTGCTATTGCCGGCATTGGACGAATTCATTCACTTTCTATGATCCATGGAGTGGCACTTGGTCTTGAAGATGCAAATGTCAATGTCATCAATGTCACAAGTAACATCCCACTTCCGTATGAAGATAAAATAGATGGATGCCTCCGTTTGAAGGATAAGGAAAGGAGTTTCATTCGGTGGCCAAAGAAGTATTTGGAAAAGTCATCAAACTAGATGATTTTTTATGTTCTTGTCCCAAATATTGATGTTCTTGAAGTTCATGTTGTTGAGAGTATTGACTAGTAATGGCCTCTTTCTATAGTAGCACCCCTTGTCTAGGCATTATAATTCTATTGGTTTTCTTATACAAGGGTGTTGAACACTGTTGGGTAATTATAGATAATTTTTAAAACTAAAATTCTTACCAAAGTGTTGAATCAATGTGTATGTGATAACAATTCATTTTTCCTTTTGCACATTTATAATTATATTGCATATACTGTTGTTATTAATTGTCATTGGATGCTTCAACTTTAACATAGGGACCTTTGGGAGTGTTAAATTGAAAGAAATGAAAATTATGTTATATATGTTACCACGTTGTTTCCTAGCATCAACTGAATGGATATTTAGTTTTGACATTGAAGAATCATGCACATTGTTTCCCATAAGGTGTTCACTTAATTTTTCATGAGGGTTTATGGGTTGGTTTCTGAGTTTTCTGGGAAAGTCTAAAGTATGATGTTGTCCTTTTCTTAGTTGTAAAACGAATTCTTGGAATTCCATGCCACCTGTGGAAAATGAAAGGAAATGAACATTCCATGTACCTCATATTTGGGCCGTTTTGGGCCCTATAAAAGCAAATTACAACAATAATTAAGACAATATGGGTATTGTTTTGAACATTATTGGGTGTGTTTCACCTTCTAGCAGCCTCGACATTCAATTTGGGCCATTTTTGTGGATGTGAGGTAGTTATGGGCACAAGTTAGGACTATCCATGATGTCCTCCTAGACCAGAAAATGATAATATCTGAGGTATGGAAAAGGTAAGAGAAGAAATCCTAGCTGCGCTGAGTGGATTTTGGACCTTAAGCCCCAAGCCATGAGGAAATAAGTGTAGTTGTTAAAAATTTAGTCCAATTAGGTGTATTTGTTTGTGTCCAGAAAGGCCTAAAAAAATTAACTGAATCTAGTTTGAATCTCATCAAGTTGGGTGTAGAACCTCGATTATTGATTTTGAGTTTTGTGGGTGGAGAGTTGTTGGGTCGACAACTGTTGCAAATGCAAATAGATTTTTTTGTCATATATATATGTTTTAAGGTTGACAGTATTGATCCATGACCTTGTGGTCTGTATTTGTCTCACTCTGCTGTACAACTACCTATCTATCTCTCTCTCTGGTATGTCCATTATTTCATTAGTGACTTGTCTCCTAAGAGACAAAGTGTGATCGTATTATAAATATGAGTATAGAAAAGGAAGGTCTAAACCACATTGTTTTCTTCTATTTGTCCATTTATAATATTTTTTCATGTGCTTGACTAATTCTGTTCATACATATCCTAGGTAACTGTAATTGATGGATGTACATAGTGCTGATATGTAGTAATCATGGCTTGGTTCGGAGCAAAATGGGTCATAGCATCAACTGAATGGATATTTAGTTTTGACATTGAGGAATCATACAAAAAGGAGTAAACAGAGCTCTGTCAAGAGCAAGATTTTAAATGATGTAGGTCAACAATCTCTAGAAAAAATTCAAGCAGGCACAAGCATATTACATCAATCAATGAAGGGGAATGATGTTGTAGCGGGAATACACAAGTCCAAATAGCAAGAAAAATGGAAGCCAAAACTAATTACTTCTGATAAATGTATGTCTCTGCAAATCCTTTTGATTTTCTATTTGTCTATAATATGTTGCACTTGTTATATTTTCATTCAATGTTCTTTTATGTGTCCTGCATTTCCATCAAGAGCATATATCATTATGCTTAATTCTTAAATCACTGTAGCTATTTCTTGATTTTCCATAACACTGTTAGATTGGTTTAATTTTGAACCTGTCCATGTTTATTCTTCTTTCAAAGCTTCCTAGCTGTGTTTTAAACTGTTTTTTTATTGGACCTAATAGATGGGAGTGTTAGAAATTGCAGTATTATTTTAGAATGTTGTGCTGTGAGAAATTGAATTGTGTTTATTGTATGTTGCTATAGTGATTTCTAGAAGTATGTGTAGTAGCATTATTTGTATTTAAGTTTTAGCAGTATGTGTATCAGTATTTGTATTTAAGTTCCAACACTATGTGTAGCAGTATTTGTATCTAAGCTAGGTTAAATATTTAATGTTCCCCCACCCCAAAGAGCAATTTAGAAGAGAAAATAATGGAAAATTAAAATAGAGGACATCGGCATGTCGAGGTAACTGATGGTTTGGTTTAAAATCTGTCAAATTCTATGTTTGATTTCCTCATTTTCCTTAATATTTTCCCAAACTACGTCGATCCTAGTGTTCCCTTATTTTCTATATTGTTGCAGCAAGGCGATACATCTCTTGTGCTCCTACTATATGAAAACATTTAAGGAGATATCAGAGTCTCTGAACAAGCAGTGATATCTAAAATAGATTTCATAGAAGACAAGATGACTAAAGATGAAATGTTCTAGTTTAGGTTCCTGTATATAGTGTACAAGTGATGATAATCCCTTTGAAGAGGATGCTCTGTCTTTGTGTAGTTGATGGGAATGAGCCTGAAGCTAGGCTAAAGGAACACTAAGGCTGTCCACAAACTGATGGTGTTCACAATAGTTGGCCAATCAGCTATATTTTGATTCTTTGTTTTTAATTAATTTATAATTTCCATTGTTAGTGTAGAATTTCCAATAGGCACGTCAAGGTAAGAGATTGAGTTATTTATGATTGGGAATTTCATAGTGGGTGAAGGTCTGGATTGTGTATTAGATTAAGATATTGGTATGTTTATAATACTCTTTGAAGTGTTTTTGGAATTTCCGTCATGGAGAAAATGTGCTTGAGGTTTCATGGAAAGCAATGTTTTTTGTTAATCCAAAGTGGGTAGTGATGGACCCTGCAGATGTTGTTTGCTTTTTTACATGATATCTAAATTCTGTTTTACTAGTTTTCTGAACTTGCACGTGCTCATTAGAAACTATATATTTAGTTTCTGAAAGTTTGAAACTTTGAACTGATGGGAGTTCACAATTAATAGATACTTGTACAAGGACAGAACTTAGTTATGTTTGATGTATGATTACTGAAAAGGAAAAATATCAGAATAATGGTGAGGTACCATTACTAGCTTTTATACTTCAAGTAGGTTTAGGGTTATACTTCTGTATCATGGACATTTATTAATATTCATTGGTCAACATATGAGAGGTCACCACATGGTTACTTTAATTTAGATGTGAAAGTCCATTAGTGGCCAAAAATGGAAAATAGTACTGTAAAAATTACAAGTAGTAATCATTGACAGTGCTAAGGAAACTCCATAAGAGCTGAAAAACAAATAGAACACTGTAAGGAGAATGCAAAAACTCTTACTGTTGAATATGTTGCAGCTACAACTGTTTTCCCCAAATTTTTCAAATTTTGGTCCCCCTCATGATTTTAATGTTGCTTTGAATTGCTTGGATCCATGAATTTTTGGGTCATGCTTTAATTTCGGATTATTTTGAAGATTAACTCTCATCCTGTTTTCAGAAATTGCTTATGTTTGTAATTGCTGTGGGTCGTGGATTTTAGATTTTGCTTTTTCTAGTCGAAGATGAATCGGATCAATTGTTCTTTGTAAAGCCGTTGTTTTGGAGGTGAAACAGGTTTTTTGACCGTAGCTAAATTTTAAAAGTTGTTCCAAACACTTAACATTCTTATTGATCGGGCGTTAGAGTATGTTTTGATCAGAGGCTATTGTATGTTTATCTTCCGCCGTTGCGGCTCCCAAAGCATCTAGGTACCTGAAATGTAAGCGCTTCGCCCACTGATGTGTGTCGGTTTTTAGTTGTGTGTCTATAGCCTTTTTTATTTTGCCGTTGCGGCTGTGCAAAGCACTTGTCTTCCGATGTCGATGTCTTTCTGATTTCCAACCAGAAGCTTTCCCGCCCACAATTTAGGTCATAACTCTTCTGACTTCGATAGGCTTAAATGGTTTCGCAGTGCCTGTCGCCTGTTAAGACCCGCTTATGCGGTTGTAAATGAGTCTACCCGGCCGATGTTAGTGTTTTAAGCCGCTGATGAGTTTTCTTTTTCCGTCGTTGGTGATTTTTTTAAACTCGTGTGTGGACGAGATAGTGGTGCTGTCACTTGCTAAGGTTCTCATAACAGTAATGCAGTACATGGCCTCTCTTGATAATTAACCATTTTGGTTGATGTAATTTGATGTTGTCGAAAATGCAGTACCAATGAATGACACATGTCATTTAATTGCAAGTGGACTTAAGAGACTTCTCAGACTACCGCGGCGCGAAGGCATAGCTGGGAGATAAGTGGCAGAAGGGAGCTGGGCAGTTTTGCAAAGGTCGAACCGAAACCGATAGGATCACAAGGAGGGCAAGCGGAGTAGAAGGAAAAATCAATAGCAACAAAGGTACATACCTAAAAGATTTGTCAGTTACTAAGTGGATCATGAGTGCGCACAGAAAAGATAAAAATAGGGATATTAAACGTTTTGGGGGACCGAAAGGTCACAAGTTTTGGGGGCATCCCAAGCGGTTAACTAATGTAGTTTAAATATAGGAAAGTTAGAACTGACAGGGGATTTTTTCCCTGGAAAAAACTTGTAAACTATTGTTTGTAAGAGGAACTATTTCGTTTTACAACCAGAAATTGCAAATTTTGCCTGTTGGAGAAAGTGCCATGTGGAATGTCTTAATGTGATTAAATGAACGATGTTGAATGAGAACTATTTCATTTTCGACTATGTTTCATTGACTGTGAGAGCGTTCTAACTTTCTGAACCTATGTTCTTGTCTGAATGTTCTCTAGTATATTATGTGATGTTTTCCACTATGAGTAATGGGATTTTTAACTTTTGATGAGCTATCTTATCATATATACTTTTATTCATGTTTATATGTTTTGGTTGCAAGAACATCTATCTGTGATTTTCCATAACACGTGGATGGTATTGCATTACTCATGAATTAATATCCAACTCTCTAGAGGTAGCCTAGTTAGTATTCATTTTCTTGCAATTTATGCGATTTAGATGCTTGGGAGTTTAAGACGAGAGGTAAGAACCTGTGCATCACATTGTGACTACTCCTTGCACTCTTTATTACTTCGCATGTTAGGTAGGAACTTGCATATCATAATTTAAATCAAAATACAAAAATATACACGGTGGACCGGGCCGCAACCGATAAAACCTTTATTTTGTTATTTGACCTACGGTAGCCGGACCGCAAACCAGATGGATTCCCTACACCAAACAGTCACGGGCTAATTGGGAATGTTGACTGGGGAGAATCCCTGGCTGTTTCTGCCTATGAACTTCTAGGCATCAACAGTTTCTGGCGCTAGAAGGAGGGCCGCCAGTGCATGGCTGGCCAAGGAAACCCGTTTTCCTGAGACTATTCTACCGGTAACAGTTCAGAAAGTAGTGTGTTTCATAATCCGATTCCGGAAGAAGGGGGTAGAGAACATTTTTATTATGTCGACAACGAAGTTGTTAATAATTTGAGAAGGCACACTAGGGCGTATGTGAAGAAGATTGGAGGATTGCCGACCATCCCTGAATTTCCCAAAAGAGAATATAAAAGGAAGGATCATCCTATATTGGAAAACTCAGTGCTGGTTGAGGATTGGGAAGAACTTGTAGAAACAGCCTTACAGGAAGTTGTACTGCCTTTGAATCAAGAAGGCCCAGATACCCCTCACAGTTCTCCTTTTCACACTCCTACTTGCTCACCCCCTCACTCTCCACCCAGATCCATGGCAGGCATAAACACAAATCAACCACCCAACCCACCAAACCCACCACCTTCCTGGAAATCCAAATCACCTTAAACCTAACACCTCCTTTGCATAATTTACCTCAATCTTTTGAAAATATGCTGCCCAAATTCGACCCAAATGAGAAGATGCTAGTAGATGACCACCTACAAAGTTTTTATTTGGCAATAGAAGGGTTAAGGGTTGGGGAGTATGAGGATGTAGTTTGCTGACTATTCCCGCACACCCTTAAAGGAGCTACAGCATCATGGTATTTTGGTTTGCCTGCAAACTCTATCCCTGATTGGGATACCTTTGAGAGGATCTTTAGAAGTAAGTATGCGACCCAAAAGACTCATGCAACCCTCGTGAAAGGACTATGTACCTTAAAGAAAGAGAGAAAAGAGAAGGTGCATAGCTTCACTCAAAGATTTGTAGCGTACCTCAAGAATTTTTCTGAAGCTCACAGACCTTCGGATAAAGTCCTGATTGAATATTATACCTCGGCTTTAGGACCCGAGCTGGCCATGTTCGCCAAAATGAAGGCCAAGCCCACTTGAGCAAAGGCTTATGAGGAGGCAGAAAAAGTAGAGGCTAAAAGGGAAAGTATTGAAGATTATCCCGAACGGTCAAGAGAGAAAAATGTGGGAAGGAAAGCCTTTTCGTTTACTAAGCTCAAGGAAGAGCAATCACCAGATTTTGAAAGTATGGAAAAAATGATGCAGAAGCTCTGTAACAGAATCATAGACTTGGAAAAAGAAAAGGAAGCTCAAAAGTTCTACAAGCCCTATTACAAGAAATGGGAGGACAACAATCAATCCCAACCCCCTCTGCACAATTCGGCATCTATGAATTTAACAGAGGTGGGAATGGACAATTTTTGCACTTTCCACCAACAACCTCACTCTGAAAAGAATTGTCCTCAATGGATAAACTCAATGATGTTAGTGATGAATCATATGTTGGATTCTAAATTAACAGAATATGGAGATGAAGAAATAAAAGACAGTAATACATCAACGAAAGAACACGAGGATGAGACCATGGTTCTATGGGACTCTGTTTCGTTATTCGATGCTAAGGAATAAAGGAATTGGGGATACGAGGATGTCATGGAAATGAATGTAACAACAAGAAGCCAAGGGTTGGCTAAAGAAAACATTCTCGTGCTCCCAAAGATTAAAAGGCTTCAAAAAAATGTTAAAAAATTTCAAAATAATTCCTCAGCTGATACAATCCCCGAATTCACCATCACTAGTCAAGATCCTAGATAGAATGATATGTTGGCCAAGCCCAATGAAGAAAGGATGAATGTTGTTAAACCACATCCCACCGAACCTCAGATGGATTATGACATCGTGGAA
Organism: Pseudotsuga menziesii; assembly: GCA_001517045.1. NCBI lineage: Eukaryota > Viridiplantae > Streptophyta > Pinopsida > Pinales > Pinaceae > Pseudotsuga > Pseudotsuga menziesii. The sequence continues at coordinate 99,308 of LPNX010206228.1, forward strand.
GATATAAAGAAGGTGAGGGCGAATATCTCATTATTTGAAATGTGTAAGGTGCTGCAGCAGAAAGAAAATTTTTTGAAAGCACTTGAAGCATTAGAGGAGAGGCTTCCCACTGACAATCAACCCAAGCATGAAGAAGAAATCGGGGAAGCAAGATTTGGGGGTAAGCCTAAGAACACGAATCCACCTTTCCTCCTCACTTTTGAAATTTTTAATCACAACGTACATAATTGCTTGGTAGACTCAGGGGCATCGATTAACGTCATGCCAATATCAGTCTGCAAAAGGATAAATGGGAAGCTTAATCCATCCACTTGGAGGGTTGTTCAGTTGGATAGGACGAATGTGAAGGTAATTGGGGAAATGGAGGATGTGCTGGTCCTCCTATCTTCAAATGATAAGGTGTGTCAAGTTATTGATATCGTGGTGGCTGACATACCAGATGCTTATGGGCTTATTCTGAGAAGAGACTGGTCGGCAAAGCTAAACGGATATTTTTCCTCGAACTGGTCACATTTGTGGCTCCCATATAAAGGAAGCCCGAATCAAATCAAAATTTTGAGGGAGCCCCATATGAAATACAACGTCACTCAGCTTGAGGAAAAAAATGAACCAATGGATTCTGTGTTGAGAAATTACTTTATTGAGTTAGAACCGGGAAATTACCAAGCAGAAGAAGCCATCGATACATCAAACGCTCAACCTGATCTCCTTCGGTTCTCACAGGCTGATGAAATCGACTGTAAAATAGTAAACTTAGCAGTAGGAGTAGATTCCCGTATAGTAGTTAGCGATTTCTGGACACTGTTTTTTGACGGATCTAAAACATTAGAAGGGTCAGGGGCCGACTGTGTCTTGATAGACCCCGAGAAGAACAAACATTTTCTTTCATGTAGGTTAGAGTTTGAATGTACAAATAACATGGCTGAATATGAAGCATTGGTCCAAGTTTTAAGGAAAGCAATCGAATTATAGGTAAATAATCTGAAAGCTTTTGGAGATTCTGAAATAATTGTAAAACAGATTCGAAATCAAATACATTGTATTTCTCCTCACTTAAAAGCTTATCAAAATGAGGTATGGGATCTACTCAAATGTTTTAACGCATTTAATATTATATCAATTCCAAGACTTAAGAATGCAGTAGCTGACTTGTTGGGCACATCAGCTACTAGGCTTGTGCCTACTAATAATCAGTTCTCCGTTGAATTGCTTTTCAGGCCCTCGGTCCTTGATATGATTACCAACCTACGAGTGTTTGATGACGATCAGCAGATTATAGAATTCTTAACAAATGACGAGGTATTTAAAGGGGCAATTATCGATGATGAGGAACATCAGGCAGAGCTGAAATTTGATAATTTCATCCCTAAAGGATTCAGAACCTTAGAACAGATGTTCGATTTAAATGAAAATTTTAGAAGACCAGCAAACGTGAAGACTCACAGCTCATCTCTACAGTTCGAATTGATAAATTTAGGGACTGAGACAAAGCCTAAATATGTGAATCTTGGTAAATGTTGTTCACCAGCAGAAAGAGATAAGTTCATTAGTATTTTTAATCAATATAAAGATGTTTTCGCCTGGACATACGAATATTTGAAGACATATGACACCAGTATCATCCAGCATGTTATCCCCATCAAATCTGGCGTCAAACCTTATCAGTAACCTTTAAGGAAAATGCACCCAAAATTGGAACCTCAGATCCAGAGTGAAGTTAAGAAATTATTGGATGCTAGAATCATTTTTAAGGTCAGACACTCTGAATGGGTCTCAAATTTGGTACCAGTGAGGAAAAAATCTGGAGAAATCAGGCTATGTGTGGATTTCATAAATTTAAATCGCGCTTTGGATAAAGATAATTATCCTGTTCCACCCATGGAGCAACTACTGCAAATGGTCTCAGGTTCTGAACTATTTTCTTTATTAGATGGATTCTCAGGCTACAATCAAGTATTAGTAGCTGAAGAAGACAGATTGAAGACAACATTCAGGACCAGGTGGGGAACCTTCGCTTACCGAAGAATGCCCTTTGGGCTTATAAACGCTGGAGCTACATTCCAAAGAGCTATGGACATAGCTTTCCATGGTTTGATTGGCCGCAGTGCTGTAGTGTACCTTGATGATATTACAATATTCTCAAAGAGGAGAGAAGAACATGTGTTTCATCTAAAGCAGATTTTTGAACGCTGCCGAAAATATGGTATATCACTCAATCCCAAGAAGTGTGTGTTCGTTGTTACGGAAGGTAAGTTGCTGGGTCACATAGTTTCAAAGAAGGGAATCTCTATAGACCCAAAAAAGATCAAGGCCATTGAACAGATCCCTTTGCCCCATAATAAAAAGGGGATGCAATCATTTATGGGAACAATAAACTTCGTGTGAAGATTTGTGCCAGATTTTGCTCAGATTGTCAAACCTCTGCAGAAAATGGTGAAGCAAAGTGCACAATTCAAATGGACTGAGATTGAGAAGAACGCATTCAACAAGATTAAAACTGCTGTTGCGCATGCACCCTCCCTAAAAAGCCCATATTTTGATAAAGATTTTATTCTATACACTTTTGCATCTGATGATTCGCTGGGAGCTGTGCTTACCCAGAAAGAAGATGGGGGAGATGAATTCCCCATATCTTTCATGAGCACTGGTCTACAAGGGGCCGAATTAAATTACCCGGCTATTGATAAACAAGCTTATGCAATGTTTAAAGTAGTGAAACAATTTAGGCCCTACATACTAGAAAACCGAACCAAGGTAATCGTCCCATACCCAGCTGTGAGGTCTCTTTTTGTACGGAAGGAGTTAGGATAAAGAAGGCGTAATTGGGTAACATCTCTCCAGGAGTATGACCTCGAGTTCAAGCCAGCTTCTATAGTTAAAGGGCAAGGGTTATGCAAACTAATGACTAAAAATGGAAACAATGAAGAACATGCCTGGGAAGACGAAGCTAAATTACATTTGATGGATGTATGTTCCCTGTTCACAGCCCCTAAATCTTGGTATTGAGGTCTTGTGCATTACCTTTAGACAGGATTGTTGCTAGAACACTGGAATTCTAAGAAAAGAAGAGCGTTGCGTCTTAAATCAGCCTCCTATCAAATTATTGAAGGAATATTATTTAGAAAAATTTACGATGGAGTTCTTCTCAGATGCTTAGAAAAAGAAGATGCGAAGAAGGTAATGAAAGAATTGCATGGTGGGCCTACTGGGGGGCATTTTTTAGGAGATACTACAGCTCACAAAATTCTCCGAGCCGGATACTATTGGCCCACACCTTTCAAAGATGCACATGCCCATGTCAGGAAGTGTGACATTTGTCAGAGTTGTAGCGGAAGACAGTCTAAAGCAGCTGCACCACTGAAGCCGGTGATGATCACGAAGCCATTTGAGCAATGGGGGTTGGATATTATTAGGGAGATAAAGCTGAATTCTTCCCTACAACACAAGTATATTCTGACTGCAACCGATTACTTCACTCACTGGTTCGAAGCCATCCCGCTGCACAAAATTAATGAGGATGCGGTCATAAACTTCCTGCAAGACCATATTATGACCAGGTTTGGAGTTCCAATTTATTTAGTCTTTGATAATGCTACTTAATTTTCATTGATTAAATCAACCGCTTTTGCTCATGAGAAAGGAATTAAGTTGCATTAATCTGCTAATTATTATCCACAGGGAAATGGCTTAGCTGAATCTACCAACAAGAACCTAATTAGGATTTTAAAAAAGACGGTGATAGAAAATCAAAGGAGTTGGCACTTAGCTTTACCAAACGCCCTTTGGGCTGATAGAGTCACCCCCAAGTCTTCGATAGGAGTATCTCCGTATACCCTTGTGTATGGTAAAGAGGCCATTCTTCCCCCTAATATCATGCTACCCTTTTCCATAATAGCTCAAGAATCTAGAGGATCGGATAATGAAGTCTTGCAAATAAGGATATACAATCTCCTGAAAGCAGAAGAGTCTCGATCTAAAGCCAGAGAGCGCTTTAAGAAACAACAGGAGGTAATAAAAAGATGGTTTGATAAACACAAGGTAGGAACAAAAGACTTTGAGGTGGGAGACTTGGTTCTCAAGTGGGATCACCCCCATGATGAGAAAGGAAAACACACGAAATTTCAGCAATTGTGGGTAGGTCCTTTCCAGATTGCGGCAAAGCTTGGCCCTTCAACTTATAGGTTGCAAGATTTACAAGGATGGAAAGAGAACTTGCCAGTAAATGGCTTAGTTCTCAAACCTTATTTTTCCTGAGTTTGTTTGTGTTCTTCTATCTTGTATATAAATAATCTAGCTTGGCCGTCTTTTGAGTCATAAAGTTTAGTCTTGTTTTAGTTTAAATTTTACTGATTTCAATAAAGGAAGAAAACCCGCGGTTGCATGGAGAACATTAGAATTTTGGAATGACTAAATCTCTTGGGTATAAGACTGTATATTGCTATTTATCTAAAAGAACTTCTTCCATTTTAGCAAGTTTTCTTAAATAGCTATGTACGCATTGAAGTCCTGCTTAACCCTTGTGAAATAAACCAGAATCAAAGGGTCTGGAATACTATTTTGAGGCTCCATCCATGTCACATTAAAATGTCCTAGGGAATGACAGCAAAGGGCCCATGGAAAGAAGTACGATAAACAGTATATTAGATACAAATGATCCCATGCCAAGAAATGAATGCCAAAAGGCAGATAAGAGTAAAAAACTCCTATGAAAGAATTATATATCAAAACAAATGCTGAACCCTATAAGTACTAAATCGCTGAAAGTTCCTCTCCATCCATGAGCTGAAGCATGAATACACCTCTCACACAAAAGGACACTTGGGATAGAGGATCCTGAATTAAAATTCAGAAAGAAAGGCATGCAGGAGGACTCATATGAAAAGGACAAAAGTCCAAAAGCACGAAAAGTGATAAAGTGGCATGGGAATGAGGAACAAATGAATATTTCTATTTACCATATGCTACAATCTTGTGGTGTCCAAGCTGTTAGCTACCTCAAGACAAAAGTAACAATGAAATTCATCTTTCGGCCTCAAAAGAGTTATCTTGACTTGAAAATCCTGGTTTCCACTCTCCCAAATCGGACTATCATCAATGATTAAAGGTACATACATTTTCCATTTGAAAAATCCAGATAGCTGGAAGAATTCAATAGGTTCGTTTGTTGTTAAATAGTCTATCACTCAAGGAATAATCATCCAGATATCTAGGTTCACCAGGTAATCACCAATTGTTGCAACTGCAACTATTTTCCCCAAATTTTTCAAATTTTGGTCCCCATCATGATTTTAATGTTGCTTTGAATCGTTTGGATCCATGAATTTTTGGTCATGCTTTAATTTCGAATTATTTTGAAGATTAACTCTCGTCCTGTTTTTAGAAATTGCTTATATTTGTAATTGCTATGGGTCGCAGATTTTAGAGTTTGCTTTTGCTAGTCGAAGATGAATTGGATCAACTGTTCTTTGTAAAGCCGTTGTTTTGGAGGTGAAATAGGTTTTTTGACCGTTGCTAAATTTTAAAAGTTGTTCCAAACACTTAGCATTTTTATTGATCGGGCGTCAAAGTATGTTTTGAGTGGAGGCTGTTGTATGTTTATCTTCCGCCGTTGCGGCTCCCAAAGTAGCTAGGTACCCGAAATGTAAGCGCTTTGCCCACCAATGCGTGTCGGTTTTTAGTCGCATGTCTGTAGCCTTTTTTCTTCCGCCCTTGTGGCTGTGCAAAGCACTTGTATTCCGATGTTGATGTCTTTTCGATTTCCAACTGGAAGCTTTCCTACCCACAATTTAGGTCATAACTCTTCCAACTCCGATAGGCTTAAATGGTTTCGCAGTGCTCATCGGCTGTTAAGACCCGCTTATTCGTTTTCTTTTTCCATCGTTGGTGAGTTTTTTAAACCTGTGTGTGGACGAGATAGTGGTGCCGTCACTTGCTAAGGTTTTGATAATAGTAATGCAGTACATGGCCTCTCTTGATGATTAACCGTTTTGGTTGATGTAATTTGATGTTGTCGAAAATGCAGTCCCAATGAATGACACATGTCGTTTAATTGCAGGTGGACTAAAGAGACTTTTCAGACTATCGCGGCGCGAAGGCATAGCTGGGAGATAAGTGGTAGAAGGGAGCTGGGAAGTTTTGGCAAAGGTCGAACTAAAACTGACAGGATCACAAGGAGGGCAAGCGAAGTAGAAGGAAAAATCAATAGCAACAAAGGCGCAGACCTGAAAGATCTGTCAGTTACTAAGTGGATCATGAGTGCGCACAGAAAAGATAAAAATAGGGATATTAAACGTTTTGGGGGACCGAAAGGTCACATGTTTTGGGGGCAGCCCAAGCGGTTAACTGATGTAGTTTAAATATAGGAAAGTTAGAACTGACAGGGGCTTTTTTCCCTAGAAAAAACTTGTAAACTATTGTTTGCAAGAGGAACTATTTTGTTTTACAACCAGAAATTGTAAATTTTTCCTGTTGGAGAAAGTGCCATGTGGAATGTCTCAATGTGATTAAATGAATGATGTTGAATGGGAACTATTTCATTTTCGACCGTGTTTCATTCACTGTGAAAGCGTTCTAACTTTCTAAACCTATGTTCTTGTCTGAATGTTCTCTAGTATATTCTGTGATGTTTTCCACTGTGAGTAATGGGATTTTTAACTGTTGATGAGCTATCTTATCATATATACTTTTATTAATGTTTATATGTTTTGGTTGCAAGAACAGCTATCTGTGATTTGCCATAACATGTGGACAATATTACATTACTCGTGAATTAATATCCAACTCTCTAGAGGTAGCCAAGTTAGTATTCATTTTCTTGCAATTTATGTGATTTAGATGCTTGGGAGTTTAAGACGAGAGGTAAGAACCTGCACATCACATTGTGAATACTCCTTGCACTCTTTATTACTTCACATGTTAGGTAGGCGCTTGCATATCATACTTTAAATCAAAATACAAAAATATACACGGTGGACTGGGCTGCAACCGGTAAAAACCTTTATTTTGTTACTTGACCTACGGTAGTCGGACCGCAAACCGGATGGATTCCCTACACCAAATAGTCACGGGCTAATTGGGAACGTTGACTGGGGAGAATCCCTTGCTTTTGCTGCCTGCGAAATTCTAGGCATAAGCAGAATCCTAGAGAGCCTGAAAGATCAAAATGAGTGAGGGTTCCATGGACTTCAAGGAAGAAGCCCAATACCAACAACGTTGTCTATTGTCAGCTATTCTAATATCCAAGGCTGTTCTCAAGGGTGTTTTGAGGTTCTTTCTATCCATTGGTTGTGTGACTCAAAGCCTACACTACCTGATAGAACTAGTATTGAAGGTTTATTTATAATGCCTCTTGTGATTGGAGCTATCTAGAGGTTGTTTGGAGTTAGGTGTAGAAGCAAACATTCACTACCTTATAACCCAAACAACATTTTGATTTGATGAATGGAAACTCATAAACCAAAGTTTTGATAAACCATCATGCAATAACAACCCTAGAATCCATCATAAACCATCATCAGCTTGAAGCCATTTTTTTGACAATTCTTCAAGCTGGAGTCATTGAAAGTTGTTGAGACAGGATGTGCCTCAAACTTCCTCATGTTGCATCTCTTTGTATAGGTGAAAGTTGCATTATTGTCTATGGTGAGTGAGATTTAGTCTTTTTGGAGACAGTCAAATTCAGAGAGGAGTGTTGTGTAGACTAGTGATTGATGGGAAGTGGTGGATCAAGATTGACTTCTGCTAAAATTCACAACACCAACATTTGAGATTCTTTGAAATGCAGACACTACGAGCCTTTTTGGGGAGAGATTTATGATGGCAGGGATACCATGGATGAGAAATCTATGGAAATCATTTGACAGGAGGGTTCCAGTGCTTTTATTTTTTGATGTATATTTTGTAGAGGTTGTGTTGACAATCATTGATATAGATTTTGCGTTGTGATGACAATCATTGTTGACATGTGGAACCAATTCAACACCCCCTTGCACACTTTCTCCCATGCTTTGAATCCTATATTTATGTGATGATGACCTCATTGCTTGAAGCAATGGGAAGAGGAAGGCCCCACATGGATGGGGTTGGATGCTGTAGTGAAGAAAGACTTCAAGAGATCATTTGGGGGAAAGTTTTGTAAAATTTGTTGGAGGAAATTGGAATGGACAAATTTTCAGACATCAGCCTTGGCTACTTTGTATATCTATACACTAGTTTTGGGATGTAATATTTACTGTATTGTTTCTCTATTTATCTCTTTTAGTTCATTTTGAAACATTCGACATAATAATCTTATTAATATATTTATATTAATTTATAAAGTTTTCTTTATTGGGATAAAAAAATTTAAAAAATATTTCACATTTAGCTTTTATGATTTTTGATTTTCTATGTCCTATTTTTCTAGCAGCAAAACTCAAAAGTTCTATGATGTTACAAATCCTTCATAGCAACACTGGGGACTTTGTTTACCTCCACTAGTGGCAGAGGTTTCCTTGCTTGGATCAGCTTCTTCAAGTAAATTGAGCAAATCACTGGCTCCTGTAAGTGACTTTAGGATTTTAGTATATTGTACTTCCATCCAATTATCTTTAGCATTTGTTATTGATATCTGTGTAGAAATGTTTTCCTATGCTTCCATATTAGATTATTTAATAGCTTCTGATTCAGTCCTAAATAATCATTAGTATAGAAGCTAATGTATATTTTCTTTAGATAGCTTATGTTTTACTTCAGTGATTGTCTTCTAGATTCTTCATACATGGCTTCATTTTCATTTCCTAATAATATATAGCTGTTCACATTTCCATGTGAAACTAGAACATAGGAGGTAATGCTAAGACTTCTCTTGCTAGTGGAGCTGCTAGAAGATCAGTTGTATTGCCAGCTAGTGCATCTTGGTATGAAATCTGTTTATTGTCATGGAATATTTGTTTAGTTTTCCAGAACCCCCCTATATTGGTGCAAAGTAACATTACACATTAAGTTTAGTGAACATAAGCTTCCATATGATTTAGGAGTTTGTGGTGGAATATTACATATCTTACTGAATATTGAGACATTAATGGTTATTGCAGGGGCTCCCATGCTACACAGGGAAAATCATTTAGTATGAGGATCCCAGCTGTTCAGGGCTCCTCTAATCCTAAAACAAGTTCATCTCATTCACTTTTAGTGTCTCCAACATTAAATCTCCCTGGCTTGGTGGTGGAAGCTACGGCATCAGGGTTGAGTTCTGATCATGGCAAGCTGTTGGTCAATAAGGGTGGGCAGTCATCAATGTTTTTATCTAAAAAACATATTAATGCCAAACCTAATGCAATGAGTGGAACATATATAAAATTAAATTCACATGTAAATACCGCTGGGGAAACTTTCCATGGAAAGAATTCCACTTTAGTTGATCCTACTATGAAATGTAGGATTCATGAAGGTTTTAAAAGTCTATTGAAGAATTCGTCCTTTGACACACACAAGGGTTCATCTGAGCTAGGCAATGGGAACATTGAAACAACAAGAAGTGAAAGAATAGATGCAGCTTCAGTGTCATCTGGTATTGTCTGTGTTGGAATTTCTAAAGATAGCTTTCCAATCTTTGTCCCTCAAAGAAACTCTGTTGTTCAAAGCAACAGTGAAGTGAATGTTGTTGCTCTAAATAAAAGCAGTAGAATGCTTTCAAGAAACCATGTTGATAATTGTCTACAAAGGTCTCCATTTGATGATAGGTATCAAAACAATTATGAAGAACACTTGCAGAACCATATGGTGAAGGTTGCTCTAAAGCTATTTCTTTAGAAGTAGAGGTGCCTCCCTTTATGGAAAAAGTCCAATTTTCAGTGGATGATTATAGTTCTAAAGATTTTTCTCTTCATCAAAAGTATGTAAATACTTGCACCCTTAATGGTGACGGTGACAGCTTTGGAGTTACTGATCATAAAGCAGAGGAAAGATTAGTTTCAACTGTTGAAAAGACTAGTGCAGGTTCTATCCAAAATTGTGAAAATGAGCCTATGTTAGAGGAAAGATCAGTTTCAGAAGCTAGAAATACTAGTACAAGCTCTATCCAAAATTTTGAAAATGAGTCTATGTTAGATGCAACCGATAGAAGTACAAGTACTGGTTTTCAAATTCCCGAGAAAGTAGAAATTGCTAGAGATTCTAATGCCAGTTCTGGAAAGCTAGAATGCTTGGAGAATCCGGTGTATAATATCCTTCCAGAAGTTTATATGAATGGCTCAGATGTTGGAGAAAATAGTATAATTTCAAACATATTGTCTTTGAATTTTGATTCAGATGATAGTGTATTAAATAGTCCTCACAATTTAGCAAATTTGCTCCTTGTTGAGACTGATAATGCAATGGGCTGTCAAAGGAAATATCAAGTTCATGGAAGTCTCAGAATAGCAAGCAGTCAAGACTTTTATTTGCAAGGTCAGAAGGTTCTATAGAAAGATCAAGCCATTATTCCACTCCCAATTTGGCATCGTCTAGGCAATTGCAGAGGGAGTGGGAAAATGGACAAGATGTTTTGGAAAGCATAAATGGACATGAACTATTGAATATTAATGGACTATCTAATAATGCTTCTGGCCCAAAGGTGCAAGGATTTCAGAGTACTTCAGAGGGAAGCACATTTTTGGTTCCTTCAGAGGCCAAGGGTGAGTTTTGTCTTCTTTTGTTGTTCGATATTAGTAATTTTCTTTTAATAATTGTGTTTTACCTCTTGCTAATATGGCATTTACAGCTTTTGTTTCCTTTTATCCAACCATTTTAAGCCTTTGTATTTTTACAAGTTTGTTATCTATTGATATAGACTTATTTTTATGGATCTAAATACAAGAGATAACCATTTTCAGATGAGCCTATCTTTTAAGATCTAACATTGCATAGGGGATGTCCTTAAGTTGCACCGGGACATTACCAATGTCATGTAGGATTGTCAAATATCCCTTGGCCATCTTGGGGACTTCTTAGCATCACTTTCAAAAATCGGTGCCTAAGAGAAAAGAAATATAAGGCCTTAGCACTACACTCACTCACCAACACATTACCCCTTACTAAGAGACTATTCAATCTCTAATTCAACCAATATTTAGATTTTTTTTCTTTAAATTAGCTAGTATATAAACTTGCAATAGTACAGTAGGCAAATTACAATTTATTAAAAGTTGGGAGCCATTTCTCTGTGTGTCCTCCAATATCTATTGGGATTGTCTTGGGCTATAGGTAAACTATCCTTCCTAACCTCTAATTTGCTAAAAGTGACATATGAGATTTGAAAATAATAATTGTTGTTGAAGTACCCTACTGTATTCAACAATGAAAATATCTGAAATGGCACTGCCTGAGCCCACTTGTGACTCACACACATTATTTTTCATTTAGTGCATATGCTGCTATGTGCCAACCCTCTATTGGAGGTATTGGTGGCTTTACTGAGCCTAGATATAGGTAATTAAACCATCTTATTGTATTGATCTATTTTTTACTAGGTTAGTGTAGTCACTCTCCTGAAGCTAGTGCCCTAAACCCTAATAGAGGTCTAGGTGTTACAATTCTCCTGATTTGCAAATCATTCACTCAAAAGACTAAGGCCAATCTTACCTATAGCATTCATCTCTTGAATACTTGTTTTTGGACAACGATCTTCTCTCTTTTGAGTAGGAATTCACTTTCAAGCTATGTTGCATGAGTTTTTGGAACGCGGAAACATTGGGAACGTGGGTATGAGTGTTTGATATGGCTAAAAGTTTATGTTAAATTTATAGGAAACAACAATAATATATTAAAAAAATATAAATATTAATATAATTAAAAATTAAAAAACAAAATTAATATTGAAAGCTATTTGAGCAGTGGCAATAAAAAGTTTAATGATTCCTTTCTAATGTAATTTTTCATAATTTACACCTTCAGAGATTTAATTTTTAATCTCGGTGCTTGACTTTGAGAGATCTCAATTTATGCTGGTCTCTCTATATAGTATTGACAAGAATAGGCAGAATAAGAAATTGAACTCAGAGCCTTCCTCTTTTCCTCATGCTGCTGCTCTACTATTGGTCTGCATGCCATCAATCAATCGATATTTTATTGTTGAACAACAGAGCAAAGATATCATGTACAGCCTCCACACAAATGCAATAACAACCCTGGGATCAAAATAAGGCTATAGGGTCTGCACATAAAGAAACACTAGTCACAATAAGTTAAAAACTAATTATTTAACCCAACACAACATACTCGAGTGAGCGTATTCCAGCAGAAATTGAAGTATTATTTTAGAATGTTGTGCTATGAGAAATTGACTTGTGTTTACTGTATGTTGCTGTAGTGATTTCCAGCAGTATGTGTAGTATCATTATTTTTATTTAAGTTCCAATACTATGTGTAGCAGTATTTGTATCTAGGTTAGGTTAAATATTTAATGCTCCCCCACCCCAAAGAGCAGTTTAGAAGAGTAAATAATGGAAAATTGAAATAGAGGACATCGACATGTAGAGGTAACTGATGGTTTGGTTTAAAATCTGTTAAATTCTATGTTTAATTTCCTCATTTTCCTTAATATTTTCCCAAACTACGTCGATCCCAGTGTTCCCATCTTTTCTATATTGTTGCAGCGGCCAAACATCTAGATGAATGGATGCATTACTAATACTCATATTAAATGGTGGGAACATGATCAAAATTAGGATAGGAACTTCAAGAAAGCTTCAGCAAATGTTAATTTTGATCAATCTTAACAGAAAACAATTGTGGTGGGGGTTATTCCAGTAAAGGCATTCCTAATACTTGATCATAATTGGTATGTTGTATCTATTGGGTATTCCTTGAAAAGGAACCATTCTTGGACTTGACTAAATGAGCCAATTTTTGTTCTTGTAGCAAGTTGGTTCTTATTATGGAACATTTTTTAAATATTGCTCCCACTCTTAGACATGAACGGGATTGTACATTCGACAAGGAACCTGTTTTTGCACAAAACCTATCTGAGATCAAATCTCATTCTTTATCGATCTAGTAGCCAAGAGGATGATAGCCTGAAACTGTGTTGATGGGTCAACATCCCACCATCGTTAGGACCCTGGTGATCCAGGAGGATCCAAGAAGGCAAAATTTTGAAGTCCTCCAATCTCAGCAAAAATAGCACTAGATAGAAGGGCTCATCGAGACGATTCCAACGACGTTCGTTTCACCTCAAACGGACTCCGTATGAGAAAGTTATCGCGTTTTGTTCTATAAGGTCAACAGGCAAATTTGGCAAAAAGAGGTGCCACGTGGCACCACTGACAAGGTGACACGTGGAATCCGTACTATACAAACATGATGATGTGGCACCACTCAGAGGATGACACATGGTATCCATACAGTACGGACCAATCACAAGGTGACATGTGGCATGATGACATGGCATGCTACATGGCATGCTGATGTGGCATGATGACATGGCATGCTGATATGGCATGATGACATGGCATGATGATGTGTCATGCTGACATGGCATGATGACATGTCATGCTGATGTGGCATGATGATATGGCATGATGATGTGGCATGGTGACATGGCATGATGAAGTGGCATGATGACTAGCATGCATGCATTTGTGCTTAAAATGAGTTTTAGGACATTCATGCATTTATTCATGAGAAATTGTAAAATGATTAATATTTGAAGTGAGTGGAAAAATTACTCACATATTACTCATTTATTTTATTCCTTGAGTGGTTATGAAGTTAATGCATGGTTGTAACCAAAAACAAACATGCCATATTTGTAAAGAAGTTGTAACAAGTTGGTTTATGGTTGAAAAAACCAACATGCTATTTGAAAGAATGATTTTGGTATGTAATGGATTATTGTTGGATTTTGTAAATGTCATTATGGGGAAGTAACTAAATGTGAAAACCCATGGACATGTGGGCATGAACCATATTTTTTGGTTTATGTTCTTAAAATCCCAACCACATGAAAAACAACTTAGGGAAGTTGTAACCAAGGCCAAGATAGGCAAATTAGTTGCAACCAAAGGAATCCATGAGAGTCATGTGAAGAAGGGCAAGCCAACCTATATAAAC
>LPNX010206228.1:118340-130907 GCA_001517045.1 Pseudotsuga menziesii
ATGAAGGACGAAGGCAACGCTTCAGTCAACCAAGGAGGAGGTGGCGAAGAGCCTCCTGAGCCTCCCTCTTCACCTTCAGCTTCAAGCACAAGTTCAAGTGCTTCTTCCTCATCTCATTCTCAACATTCCAAGGTTCCTCACAAAGAGCCTCAAAAGAAGCCCTTGTTGAAGCTCGATGTGAAGTTTGATTTTCCCATGTTCAATGGGGAAGCGAATGCAGAGAAGTTGAACAATTGGATAAGGCAAATTGAGGTCTATTGCCGAGTCCAGCAGATCAAAGAAGAAGATGTGAAGATTCAGTTGGCTTCACTTTGGCTGACAGGCATCGCACTTGTATGGTGGGAAAGCAAGCTTCAACAAGGTAGCAAACAAATGGGTAATCTTCTCTCATCGTGGTCTGCTTTTCCAATAGGTATTTTGGGATTTTCTGTTTTTCTTCATTAATTTCTTTAACAGGTGCACCTTCTGTTAACTTAGAAAATGTTGGACTGGCAGAATTTTGCCCATGCTACTCATAGTTGTTGAATATGCAATACCAACTGTATGGAATGTTCCACTTGGAATTGATCTTGTATCCTGTCCCTTTCCTGATCAAATATTCCTCTGGAGCTTCAATTCATTCTCTTTTGTTTCAATTTGTTTTCTCAAGTTCTTTAAGTCAGTGCCACTGGGTTTAGTTACAGATGAGCCAGGCTTGAAAGCATGTTTCTGGCCAATTGAACTATTGTGGCCAATAATAGGATTGTTATTACAGGATGTATGCCGAGGTGGACCCTCTCCAAACCCCATAGAAGTCACCCCATGGACTTGCACTGCACTTGACGTGGTTGTACGAAATGCAGCTAACTACTTCTGCATCCCTGGTGTTTGTTGCGATGTTGTTGTAGCCATCTATGAAGAAGCTACAAGTGATTGTCTTTCAGAAGTCCCACTTGTATTTTCCCTTGATGATCCATCTTTCTCACTTCGATCCACTCTCCAGCTTTGTTCTTCACCCTCACTGTCACTATCTCCATCATAGAATCTAATCACAAGGTTATCATCTTTCTCTTCTGCTGCAGGAGATCTAATAGAAGGACATATATCTTGTAAACTGAATAAGAAGACATCATTTTCCTTATGGCCACATAATGGAACTGATAATGCACTAGAAACTTGTAGTTGTGTCCCATTTCTATCGAACAAATTATTTGTGGAAATAAATTTCCCAGATGAGAGTGGGTGTGGCGGCGGCTGCTTTCTCTTCCTCTTCTTGTTGGGCATGGAAGCCATAGCCCTTGCTCTAAGTTCTTCAATGTCCATAGTGCCGAAGTTGAATTCTGCATTGAACTTCTTCTACTTGGCAAGTAAAAAACATAATTGGGGAGGTCAGAACCTCTCTTACTCTTACCGTCTGCTTTGCCCTGCCTCTATCCTCTTGCAGAAACATACCCTATGTTATAATGCTGTACTAATGGTAGGTTTTGAACAATTCTTCATGAACCTTAAACTTTGTACTTGTAAATATAACTCCACACCAAAATACGAGACCCAGGTATTAGTGAGGCTCTTATATTCCATTGAAGAAGCAACGCATCCCACGTGGGGAGTCAAAGTGGAAGGCGTAAACATGCCATAGGGCCTGAAGGGAATTGGAACTTAAAACTAATTCATAATCAGATAATCAGGGTAGGGCACTTTCACATTCCACTCAAGTAGGATGGAGACATGCTTTATTACCCTTATGAAGAAATAGTTTCTTGTAGGCAATTCAAATGGGGAATATGAACCTCATCATGATTTTCTCTATCCTTTGCTTCATCATAAATGTGCATTTCATGGTCAAGTAAATTCCTTCATTTTGAAAGTTATAAATCTTGATAATAATATGCCTTTATGCAACTGTGCATTATAAGAACACTGTAGAATACCAGTATCTCCAACCTTTTCGATAGGTTTAGTCAATCTCAAAAGCTTACTAGAATCTAAATTTTAGTGTAGTCTTATTTTAGGTGACCATACATTCTAAGGAAAGTTCAGTTCTTATCAATGGTTATTTCTCTCTATGAATTGTTGTCCAATCATCATGGAAGTTGTTTCATATCCTATACATCTTAACACAGAGCTGATATATATTTTGTTATACCTAATAGTTTGCAAGTTTTTCAAGTTTAATTCATGCTTAACCAGTTTTCCTGCCTTTCAAATAATTGGTATCATCACCTAGAAGCCAAATATACAACCCTTTAAAGGTTTATCTAAAGATGCAATGTTGTAGGAGCATGATATTTCTCTTTATATTTGCAACATGACTCTTTAATTATTGAATCCATTGTTAGGTGCCCTTATAGCCAAGGAATAATGATTCACAAAGAATAACTCCTCCATACAAAATGGTACCTTTGAAACAGTAAATGATTCAATGCTAAATACTTGCAATTCACCAAGTCAAAATACTTGTAATTCTTTGAACTCTAGGTCTAGAGATCATTTTTGCAAGACATTACGGTGCATAGGGATTCAAGTCTCTAATTTTGCAAATGATAATCATCGAGTCTCCATTAGCGATAAGTTTATGAATCTTCCTGGCTCTTAGAATGTTTATCACTTGATTTAAAGCTAAAATAGGCTTCACTATAAGAGAAGAAAACTTTTGCAGTTTGATCACATCCATAGACCTGCTTATTATGGAACCTTCTCAAAGAAAAGGTGAATATACTTTGCATAATTTTAAGTTTATTAATTATCAAAGCAACAGGTTGTGTTTTAATTTTGATAGCCAATGATGAGGAACATCTGAAACACCTTGAAGCTCATGGATTCTTAATATTGCAGTAGACAAGAGGGAAAGTTTTGTTTATGATTCTTTGTTTTTGATGCAGTGATGGAATTGGGCTTCGAAATCCTTTCAGGAAGGACTCTTATTTGGACTATGAGAATGATAGTGATGAAGAATGGGAAGGGGTACTCATTACTAAATCTGTTTGGTAAGAGTATTTGTAGTATTTTTATTAGCTTTAGTTACAGGGAAAATTGTACACAACTCTCAGGAATTAGTTGATCATAAATACTAGTTAGTGGTAAGTTGTAATAGTAATAATTATGTAGTTTGTAGATTTATATCTATCATAAATTTGTTTGAATGTCATCATTGTCAAGCAATAACAACTTCTTAAAGGGTGCTAGCTCAATGGTAGAGCGCCTACCTAATTATAGGCAGGAGGTTGGTGGTTCTATTCCTTTGTGCCCTATCATAAATTTGTGACTACAAAAATGACTAAATTCACATATATACGACTATTAGTAGCTAATTTCCTGTATCTTAGTCGTATTTAGCTTAGTCATTAATATTTTAACATCTAGTAGTTTATTTAGTGTATATTTGGTCATTAATTGTTGCAATCAATGACTAAATCAGTGACTAAATCAATGACTAACTCAGTGACTAAATCAATGACTAAATCCATGACTAAATCCATGACTAAATCAATGACTAAATCATTAACTATCAATGGCTAAAACAAGGACTAAATCAATGACTAAATCATTGACTATCAATGACTAAAGCATTGTCTATCAATGACTAAATCATTGTCTATCAATGACTAAATTGATAACTACTAAGTCAAGCTATTAATGACTAGTGAAATACGACTAGCTATAAGATAGTGAAAATTTGCTACTATTAGTCACCGACTCAAAAATAGTCGTTTATAGCCTAATTTTAGTCATTTTTTAGTCATTAATTTCTCATTTTCTACTAGTGTATGTTTTGTTTTGTGAGGGCAAGAACAAGAAAAACATGAGGGCCACAACAACCATGATCAAATCATGATATGCCAATAAGGAAGCATGTAAAAACTATGGGTATGGCTTGATTTTTAGAGAGAAAATAGGGCTTCCCATAGTATTATTTACACATACAAACAATCCATGCAACCACCATATTTTGCAAAGGTAAAAATGATTTTTTCCATGAAGAGATCCTACTTCAATCTGTTGAGCTTGTGGGTTTGCTTTGGATGCATTATTGCTTCTTGTTGTAGGTGCTATTATGCCTTGCAAAGATTATTCTAAATGCCCAAACACTACTTCCGATCAAGTTAATGGTTTCACAATCCAAAATTGGCCATCGTTTCACCTCTTGTCTAGTGAGAAATGAAGAAGATGGAGATGATTTTGAAGAATGAAATAAGCCTCTTCACTTCCAACACTCGAGCAAAGATAAAACTTCATCAATCCAGGGGTCAAATGGAGGAGGATGCACTAGCTTTATCTCTAAGATTTCATGCATAAGCATCGGGTTGAGTGCTCCTCTTTCCCTAGCTTGAATTTGCAGAAATAATCTTTGGGAAAAATCCCAAAATACTTATCCAACCATGCAGAATATTTTAACCCTTCAACCTAAATCAATAGTTGAGATAAATTTCTCCTTTCCATGCATAAACCATGCTCACTATTTAAGTGGAGTGCACTATTTTTAGGTAATTGCTAAAGTTTTTCTTATTAACATATAAGCGCTTGGCTGTTTAATACGACCATATTATAAAATAATACCAAGGATAACAATACATAGACCAAAGCTCCAAGTTGTTTGCACATACATTGTTGTCTTATGTGTTTGCATTACTGACTTGTAATTCATTTTCTTTACTTTTAAGTTACATTCACAAATAGAATTTAAACACAATGCAACCATCCTGTCAAGTCCATCAAAAAACATAACCATGCATATAAAAACATCCATGAGTACATCAATATTCAAACATATACATTAGAGATTTATCCTTGAGGGAATTCCAGGATTATAGGCCAAGAAATTAAAACAAGTCTGCTACCATCACTTATTCAAGCAAAAATAGTTAGTTGAATGTAAACCATATCCATATATACTGTGAAAAGTAATTCAACCAACTAAATTTGAAGTGGATTAAGCACATCAGGGATAATAGAATCTTGTGGGGAAAATGTAAGAAAACGGGTCATTTTAATCATTGGGATATCAAGTGCCATTCTCATCTAGTCAAATGTCTATCTCAAATTTCTATCTCATCCAATCAAATGTCTTCAAAGTGTGCTAAGTTACTTCCAATTTCCTGAAAATATGTAGTGAAGGTGCCACATATTAAATAAAAACCCCAATGTATAGAAGTGAACTTACTCATAGGATAGATGCTATATATGTTTATCATTCCTAATTAACTCCTAAAATGATTCACTTGTACTGAGGACCTAAGGTATCACAACTTCCCTGGCATAGATCTCAAGCTACCATGACATGAGGTTGACTCTTGTTAGACAAGGTTGCCAATACGTCAAAGTTAAGATAACCATTTCAGTCTTGAGGAATATTTTATGACAAGCTATAATGCACGTTCGTCACAATTTGCCAAGAATCCTTTCAATCATGTTGTTACATATGTTACTGGAATGTGTCATAAGATTTTGGAAATAACAATTGTTCTTATTATGTGTCATAAAATTTTGGAAATAACAATTGTTCTTATTGCTGGTATATTATGGTCATTGAATCCCTATCCTTCCAAGGAATTTAGGTCAAACTCTGCTCAAAGTTTCCCCTTTTGAATGTTGGTTCTTCATATTCCATTATTGTTGTTGGAAACCATAGATTGTTTCCCTAAAAACACAAAATCAGTTTCTCTTCAAACCTGCTCTCAAAATCCTGGAAAGGGTCATAAGATGGAAGTGTTTTGCTTCTCTAAAGGCCATGAAAATGCTGATATGCTTCCATATTAGTTCATACCTAGAGTGTTGTACATCTTCCAAATTCTGAACAATAAAGACTAGGTCAACAATCTACCGTGTATGACTGCTAAAACATCTTAATTTATGCCCAGGTCTTATCCATTCAAATGCTTCCAATTCCATGTACAATATGATGGAGCTGTTACAAGACTGAATTCACTGTCAAATATTCCACATCAATCCCTAATAGCTTCACATGTAAATCTAGCTGCTACAACTCTGTTTCTACTTTAGGTTGCTACTGTTTGCTAAATCCCATTAGGAAGGGGTGTTATTTAGTTCCTTATGTTTGTCTCATACAAATGCAATACTATAATAATGAAATAGTGATATGGAAAACAAGGTTTAATACTTTTTCAATATCTGGGCAGATCATTAGCAGCAAACACAACATCCTTTAACTGCCCATTATTGACAGAATAGAAGCTTCCAAGAGATACCCCAACAATGTTGTAGATGCCACTTTGGTAGATAAAGTATAAGGTACTTGATGCCAGCTATTATTTGTAGGTACGTTCATAAATCCTTGCATCATCACTTACATCTTCCAAAATTGTTTCTTTAGGTGTGTATGCCATCCTTGGAGATAAAATACCCAAGGATTCCATTGTATTATGCACCTATTATCACTCCTATTACTCTGAAATACCACCAATCTGCTCATGATAATTCTTTCATACAAAGCTATAAAAATATATTCACTACAAAGATGTTGTATACTTATTCTTGAAACTTCCTGGAGATACAACAGTTAACCTCTTTACACTATAGCGATCCCTCCACTTCTCTTTGTCCCTAATGATAAAAAGAATCTCTCCACCATAATGCACTTTTCATACTGCTGTAAAAGAGCTCATAGATCTTATCTCAATTTTGTGTTTCAGCGGGCTTAATAGACATCAGATCAGATTAGCAATACAAAACAAAACTTAATGACTTCTTTTTCAATAGGCTTAAAACTACTACGGGTAAGAGTATGGAAAGTTAGCAATGCCATTGGAAGCATTCAAAAACATAATTGAAGCAAGGTGTTGACCACTCCTCCCATATCACTCTTATGCAAATGAACCATGATATGACCCTTAGACAAGCTGGGTGCTCTTCTTATTCAATGTGTTTACCTTTTAGATATGCCAAAACAACTACTCAAAAGCACATTTTATTGTTGATATGACGGTGCCCTCCTCCTCAATGTAGTATGGATATATAGATCCCCTTGTAACTAATCACACATTCCAAATAAAAACTTACCGTGATCAAAACTTACCTTGGGGCGCTCCAATAATAGATGCTAGCTAAGTCAATCATATGACAAAATAGGAAGTAGGTTAAGTTAATGATGCCACAAGAAACCTCCATGTATCACTTGTGGGTCTTCCAAGGAGGATAAAAGCCAATATCCTAAAATAGCAAGTAGTCTCCTCAAGCTAGGATATGTTAGAGTGCATCATCATTTGCCAAAGTGGTTGTTACATCTGTTGCAATATGTATAATTGGCCTTTCAAAAAGAATTTCAGCATGTTGATCGACCATGTTCACACTTTATTTTTTTATCATCATTGCACATCTTTGTCAATTTGATTATGGTAGCAGGATAAACTTGTCTAATGGTTAGTATATGAATCTTAGTTATCATGCGACTGTCACCCATATTCAACTTGCCTATTTGGCTTAGAATCCTGGATATATGTTCTCTGATCATATAAAGCATCTATGGGAATAAATGGATTCCAATTCCTCATATTTTGATAGCCAAGTATCTACATTTCCATTTTGCATACATGACACAAGTCTGGGCACCATTGGTACGTTTAGCTCCACAAACTTATGAAAAATTAGCATGTAGATAACCTCTTCAGCTGCTGTCTGACATTCATTTTCTTTTCATTCAGCTATCATCCACTATACCTTCATTCAATAAGAGCAATCATTACAAGTATCACCTACATTTTAATCAATTTAACCAGAACTAGATTAAGTTGTTTAACTGGTGGACTAATCCATCTAAGAACCTTCTGTTCCAGGACTATATAAAAATACCGCACCAAACCACCGAGTCTAATAAGCACCTCGCCCAGTGTAATCCCTCCCATTTCTATATACAGAGCAAGAACCAGCATATTGATCATAAACCCTTTCTTTTCGGTAGCCATAGCTCATTTAAGATTCAACATACTATATTGCAACAGATCGTGCCTTTGCCGGGAAATAAGAGCAACATCGGACCCTCCATTGAAGTTGAAGATGAAGATTATTTGGATTAGCTTTTTTATATTATAGATTTTCCTATATTTATCCTATGATAATTTTAATTTTTTACTGTTTGTAATTGCAGCTCTAGTTTTGGGGAAGATGGACAATTTAAAAATCACTTCAGAAAAAAGAGAGAAATACACTATTTACATTGAAGTGGATCAAAATATGGCACCATTGCACAAGAGAAATAGCCATAAAATAAGGGGTGTGGATGAGAACCAAAAAATAATAGAGGGAGCAAAAAATGTCAACCTATGGGAAAAGGGAGAGTTATTCCCAATAGATCCTACCACAAATTCTTTCCCAGACTATAAAAGTGTAACACGACTAGTGAATTTCTTTTGCAATGGAAAGAATGTATTGCTAGGATATTGTGAAAATTTAAGGGGGACTTATAAATATCTTGAGGAAAAAAGTGGAGAGTCACAATTTGACATTCAATATGTGATAATAGAGATGTGTTTGTTCAAAATGGGTCAACGAGTATGGTGGGGAAATACCACAATTCAACTATCATACCTCTGGGGCATTCAAAAAATCATTATAGTTAGAGACAGGTTTATCTTTTGTCTCTTAATATTTTTAATATAAAGTATATTCAAAGGATTTTTTTGGTAACATCATTAGAGTATACTCTTAGTTGACTTATTTCTAATGAAAATATATTTAAAATCCACTCTTGTTACCACTCACAAACTTAAGGAAATGCTTCTCTAGGTTCAAATATGCTCAGAATTTACCTATTGATATGTCTCTCTATTACAATAGTTTCTTGAGGTCTCTATTTATGATATGATTATTGTGCTAATAGGTATTAAGGGTGGCATAGACTATCATAGACTGCTCCATGTTGCCACATACTATAATATGATTGGGATAACCTCATCCTGTCAGAGACACTTCATAGATCACAACCATATTTTTGGAATCTCCATACTTATACTTTACAAAGAACAACACCATGATTTTCTCCCTAAAAAATTCTTTCCAAGCCCTCTTCTCCTTACCAAAAAAACTTGTAAAATGTTTCCAACAAAATGTACCTTCAATCAGCAAACACAGAACTAGAAAAGACTGTCAATTACTGCTATCATAAATTGTTGGTTTATTCTCTTCAGTGACCGCTGGATTCACTGGGTTATGCTCAAATTTAACCATAATTACTCCCTAAAAGCCATGAAGGTGTCCTTACTGCAAGAGTTTTTTATAGAGCCAACTTAGAATAGGTTTTAATGCATGTTTTATTTCTGCATTATGCTCTTGACATCAATTTTGTACTTGGAGGCCCTCAAGAGACTTAAAATAACAACCCTAATGTGCAAGCAAGGGATACATAACCACTTGGAGTATATGCTATATCTGTTGGGTCATTTTGAGGACTTGTATGCATATACTTGGGAGCTACATACTAGTAACGATCCTGATCAAATAAAACCCTCAAACTATCATTGTAGACCTAGTATAGGCCTCATAAATATGTTCCTGCCACATGGTTTGGAAACCTTGATGCTACTTTTGTTGTCTTTCCCCGGTCATATTATAGCATTCATTTTCATCCCCAAAACCTCCAGCAAACATCAAATCATACCCCTAGTTCCTTCAAACCCCCAAAACGTTTCCCAACATTTTATGTGGTAACAATGCCAAAGCCCATACCACATCAATATTATTTAAGGAAACCCTACACTTGAGAAAATTGAGTGTTTCTCCTTAACCCTGCCAAGAAAATTAGTGGATTTAAATCCCACATATAGTTTACTGCTGTAATTGACCATTTGTATATGCTTTTAGTGTATTGAGTTTGTTGATACAGTAGTGCTCTCTTTTCCATATCAATTTTACTTCATTTGATCTGTTCAGAGAGGACTTTGTTTGTTGGAATGTGTTCATCATAATATTGGCTTAGTGAGGCTTAACAATTCATAGATTGATCCACCTTGGAAATAGGTCATCCAACCAAGGTTAAGTTACCAAGCTCATTCTCTTTACATTCAGGGAAAGACTCTTGGAGTTCTAATAGTATATTTAAAACATTGAAATTTATGACTTAAGAATCCACATTATTGATTGGATGCTTATCTTATATAAATTAAAGGTTGGCTTAAAAATTTATTGGGTATGCTTGATCGATCTGTCCTATGAATAACTGATCTACACAACAATTGGAGATATCTGAGTCATGCATTTATGTATTGCTGATATATATACTTAAATGTTTCATACTTATCTCGATCACATTGCTTGATAGAGATGTAAATCTGATTGATAAGTTTGCAACATTAATGCATGCTTGGGAACATCTTCTGTGTAATTTCATTTTGTTATAGCTAAATTACTAAGTTACTAAGGATTTGTGTGTACTTCAGAATTCATTGCAGCATTTTCCATGTCTTTTCTTGGAGGACCTTTGTATCACTAAGGCACTGGTCTACTGCCCTAAACACTAATCTCCAATCAAAGATTAGGCATTACACTAACTCGAATATCAATTAGGAATTACACTAATTTCCCTCGGTGGTCTTGACACTAGTCTCTTCTTTCTATCTAGTGGGTTTTTATGGTGAAATGATCTCCAAGTGTGAATCTTAGAAATGCAAAGAATATATTCACATAAAGAAATAAACAATTTAACCTTTAAATAAAAGAACAAAAAATGAGGATAAAGAGTACTGTGGTTTTAATAATAGAAGAAACATTCCACAAAATGTTGAAAACAATATGTAGAACATCGTAATATAGAATGAAACAACCTCTTATAATTTATTGAGTGTAGGTACAAATAATATTTGGATCTTAAATGCTTGACTCTCACATAATTTATTGAGAGACCCATTACTCATGAAAACTCATTACAAAATGATCCTTGTTGAGTTGTTTAATTACTTCATCTAAATTTCTTCTTGCTGAGACTACTATTTTCTCAAATTTATTCTTTTTCCCTCAAAAGTAGAAATGGAGGGGACATTGAGAAAGATTTGGAAACCCAACTATCATTGTAGCTTCTAGTTTGGATGATTGATTCTCAAGGTCCAAGATGCACATGTATCTTCATCCATTTATTCTCTTTTATTTTTGGCAGACTGTTTGGAAACTGGCATATCTCCTAAGATGCCCATTTGGAAATCCTTCCCAAGCTTACTTAGCACCACTGGGTCATTCCAATGCATGTAACATCATAACAAGAAAGAACTAATCAGTTAGGACATCCAATCATCAACACTGCCAATTAATATTTTGTTGTCCCATTTATGTCTCAACATCTTGAATATAATATAAACAAAGATGAACATGACATACAACATAAAATCATATGCAGGGACAAGTTAATTAAGAAAAAAAGAACTCAATATAATAGTACATATTGAAATTGAGGCCGGTTATCGGTCTGTTATTCTGTGTTAAAATCCACGCAGATATGATCGTGTGTTTATGATGTATAGGTAGCTAAAAAAGGTCTCCAATCTATCCCATAAAAGGATGATGTTGGACATTGGTTGTAGGGCTGTTAAGACTTCCAATAATCACTCTTGATTAATATGATTGCTTTTACAGAAGTCGCACGATGGACTTTATGACTGTTGGGTTATCTTCATTCATGCCCTGGGTTATCTTCATTCATGCCCAGATTTCAAGCTTCCAAAACTGTTGGTTTATGGGATGATATTAATTGTTTTCATTATATCAACGTGTTATAGGACTATATGAAATGATTCTCAGGTTTACTTCATTGATCATTACTCGTGAATGAAGGCACAAGATTGCTGCAATAGACAAGCCTTACTGCTGTAGAATCACCTTACCAAATATTTCACAAATATGCCACAACCTTGTCTCGTATATTGATTATTAGATTAAGTTTACTGAAGGTATATTGCTTTCAGGAAGGTGCCCTATACATAGAGAATAGGTTCACATATGGTCAGTTGGGAATCTCTTGCTCTTCCTATTGAATTTGGTGGCTGGGACATCAAGAACCTGGAATGGTTTGGTATCTCTTTAAGACTCAAGAGTCTGTGGCTTCTACTTACTGGTACCGGGATCTGGAGCAGAATTATTACCCTCAAGTATTTAAAGAACAGACCCCTGGATGAATGGATTCGTGGTCGGTCTTTTAATATTGTTGGTACCTCATATTTTTGGAATGGATTCATCAGAATCATTGGGTGGATTACCTGTCAGCTGGGATGGAAGGTGGGGAATGGATTAAAAATCAGAGTTGGTATGGATCCCATTGCCGGGCAAAACTCTCAGTATTTTTTATCAGAGGAACTTAGGGAATATCTCACTGATCTGGGTATTACTCATCTAGCACATGCTCAAAACCTGGATGGTTTTAGTTTGGATGGGACTGATTGGTACTCTGCCTCGGACCTACTTTTGGGTGGGTGCTGGGCTGAACAGTGGTCCTCATATGTTGCTGGTCTGACTCATGGAGGTATAAGGATTAATAATTCGGAAGACGGATTTCTTTGGATGTTTGATGAACAGAGGGGTATAGTGACAGCTAGGAAAGCCTATGATCTTATTGTCAAAAATTACAAATCTGCATTGGATACTGATATTATG
>LPNX010206270.1:0-46988 GCA_001517045.1 Pseudotsuga menziesii
TTAGTATTTCCAGACTGGACTAAGCCGTTTCATGTACATGTGGATGCATCTGGCATCGCACTAGGGGTTGTTTTAACGCAACCAAGAGAAGGAGGTATCAATCATCCTATCGCATACTCAAGCAGAAAACTATCCACCGCAGAAAAAAACTACACCACTACAGAAAGAGAAGGCTTAGCTATGGTGTATGCGCTACAGAAGTTCAGGCACTACCTGTTGGGTGCCTCGTTCAAGATGTTTACTGACCATTCCGCTTTGAAGTACTTGGTCAATAAGCCAGTGTTAGGGGGACGAATCTGCAGATGGTTACTCCTATTCCAGGAGTATGATTTTGAAATTATTGTCAAACCAGGAAGATTGAACGCCGGACCTGATCATCTGTCGCGGATAGACTCAGGAGAAGAGCCAAGTAAATTAGAGGACAACTTGCCCGATGCGCAGTTGTTTTCTATTCAGATCGCAAACGAGTACTATGCTAATATTATTCACTTTCTCACTACAGGAAGGGCACCTGATGAGTTTACCAAGCATCAAAAGAGGTAGTTGGTTGTTAAAGCAATAGACTTCACCCTGATCGTAGGATAGTTATACAAGTTAGGTCCATATGAAGTCCTGCGCATATGTGTGATGCCCCATGAAAAAGAGGCCATTATTAGAGAAGCACATTCCGGTACCGCAGGAGGTCATTTCGTAGGAAAGCCGACTGCGCAGAAAATCCTAGCTGCACGATTATGGTGGCCTACTTTACATAAAGACACTAAGGACTTTTGCAGATGCTGCGATATCTGCCAGAGGGTAGGAAAACCTTCGCGGAGAGATGAAATGCCGCTGCGACCACAGATTACGCTACGCGCATTTGACAAGTGGGCTATAGACTTTGTGGGTCCTATCAACCCACCAGGAAAATGAACTGGTGCGAGATACATCATCACAGGAACAGAATACCTCACCAGATGGGCGGAGGCTAAAGCAGTAAGAAATTGTGATGCTGCTACAGCTGTACAGTTCCTCTTTGAGAACATCATCAGTAGATTTGGATGCCCAGTAATTTTGATGAGAGATCAAGGCACACACTTCTTGAACTGCACCATTGAGGCCTTGACAGAGGAATTCCAGATACAGCACCATAAGAGCACTCCCTACCACCCGCAAGCTAATGGTACGGTGGAGGCCTTTAACAAGATTCTAGAAAACGCTCCTACTAAGATCTGCAACAGCCAAAGGAATGATTGGGACCTCAGAGTTAACGCTGTATTATGGGCGTATAGGACTACATGCAAGAAACTTACAGGACATACACCTTTCAGCTTGGTGTACAGACAAGAGGCTGTTATGCCTATGGAGTATATTATTCCCAGTCTAAGAATTGCTCAGATCACTGGAATGGCTGATACAGACACGGTGCATGAAAGGCTAGTGCAGCTGCTTGCCTTAGAGGAAGACAGATTCATCACCGGATTCCATCAGAAAGTGCAGAAGGCACGAGAAAAAGCTTGGCATGACAGACACATTAAGAGTAAGACTCTTTAGATTGGAGACCTAGTACTCCTTTATGACAGTAAATTTATTAAGTTTCCAGGGAAGTTCAAGACGCATTGGTTGGGGCCATATCAGATTCAGCAAGTTACAGAGGGAGGAGCCGTTCAGCTCAGCAAACTGAATGGGGAGCTTCTTGCCACATTGATTAATGGCAGTAGGCTTAAGCTTTACAGTGCTAGCCACTCCATACCCCAGCCTTAACTCAGATAGTTAGAAGGGTGCAGATGTCCAGTGTAGTTGAAAGGAGGCATCGCATCGGGAATTAGTCTACATCGGCAGGTATTCTAAGTATAAGGAATCGCATAAGGACGGTTCATTTTGCAAAAAAAAAAAAAAAATGTTTAAAGTTTGTTTTGAGCAAGTGATACAGTGTGGCATCGCAGCAGCGCGATGTTTCTCCGTGTCACGTATTTAGTTTGCAATGGAACAGAGGGATATTCAAGTCGCCTTCTGACAGGTAGTTAATGAAGAAATGACCAGTATACCTTACCGTAGATATGGGCACAGCATAATCAATTGTCCATATTTGGCAAATATTTGACGAGACCAGCGCCTGCATACACACGCTTCGAGGGAAATTGATCAGATTTCAACATTTATTGAGGATCGGGATGACGGGTGTGGTCTTGTCCAAGCAATTAATACGACCGACGGGTTCAGCCTAGATGACCGTTGCGTCCAGGATTATTGCCTTCGGCATAAAAGTAGAAATTATTTATTCGGGAGGGTTACATTTGCAAAGATCCGAGAGCTATAGAGTGCATTGTTAATTTTCCTTGTGCAGAGCTAATTCCGTTATAGAGTGCTGTGATTTCCATAGTTTGCAGCCATTGCCAATCCAAAGTATAACACCGAGTGGGTTCTGTCTGAGGAGGAACCTCTAGAAGCGATTTTGGAAAGGTTCAAACGTACTGGCCTTGCAGCTGCTATGACGACGCCACCTAAGGGTGTCACGCCAAGTTCATCACAGACCGGCCAGCTGCCAAGGATGAGGAGTCAAGCACAGGATGTAGAAGATGTCATCAAAGTCTCTGCTGAAGAGAAGAAGAAAGACGAGCCGATCACTGAAGATAAGAAAGCAGAGCAGCGAAATGATGAGAAGAAATATCCCGCCAGGAAGAAAGTAAAAATGAGAAAAATAAAGCAACGGGAGAAGGCAGCTGACCTATCTGATCAGCTAAGAGAAGAACAAGAGATTGCTGAGGCAAAGAAATAAAAATCTAGAGATCAGAGGCAGCATGAATGCCTGGAGCAATTTGTTGAGAAGAAAAGTGAAAGGGAAAACAAACAGAACAAGTAGAACTCCAGCGTGCAGACAAAGGCTTGTTCTCGGCATGGAATTCAAGGCCTGTGTAGTTTTCGTAAGGACAGATCTAGACTGAATGAAATGTTTGATAAGGCTAGAAGATATAGATTTCTACTTTCCTTGTGATAAAATTTCTAACCCAGATAAAGAGGAAAGGATGTCTGTGGAAGACTTCTCAAGAACTGAAGATCCTTAAAAGGTCTCGCAAGCGACGAGAGCGAGAGCATGACAATGAGGGAAGGAAAGATAAGAGAACCCAATGAAATAAGTAAGCAGAAGACTCCAGTATTAGTCAAGCTATGCTTGACTCGGCACAAGAGCGTGTCGCAGCTATGCAGAACGAAGTCACGGGACTTCGGGACAAGCTTCAACACACTTCACAGGAAGCCAAGGAGAAGCTACAGTAGGAGAAGCCCGCTGGTAGTGGCTCGGGGACGAGCCACAAGTAAGTGTTAGGGGACTGTTGGAGCAGAGTCCCGCAACTACAGGATAAGCTGCCATTTTGGCGGATAGACAGTTTTGGTGAAGACGAAGAGATAAGGTAAATCTACGATGCCGTAGCATGTTTCTAGCTATAGAGCAGAGCCGAAAATCATGACTGTTGGGATAGAGAAGTCAAGAAAGATGACAGTACCTGAGTGGCCGAGAGGAGAGAGCTCAACCATTGCATTGAAGGCAGCGGCGAAGATAGGAGGGCTCAGCTACCCTCATAAAGGAAAAGGATCAACGAGGCCAAAGTATTGAAGATGAAGGACATAAGACAGGAAGCAGTGCATAGTACCCATGGTCAGCGCCGAGAAGCATGGAAGACTGCAGAGAGCAGTGGTGTGACAGAAAACAGCTACCCCAAGTACAGATATGCCAACTGTCACTAGTTAGGGTTTGGGGTTACTGTTGGGACAGGCCCACAGTGTTGTAATGGAGAGACCTTCGGGCCGCCTATAAAGGGATGTATTTTGTATTGTAAAAGGTTAGCTAGTTAGCCATTGAGTCTGTTAGCTCATAGTTACCTTGTATTGTAATAGAGTTGAGCTCTGGTTCTGTATTCAGTCTGTAGTATCCTACTATAACCAGTAGCTAGCTCATAGAGCTTGTATGAACAATCCGCAGGGATTAACAGAGAGAGAGAGAGAGAGAGAGAATATTGTAAGAAGGCAATATAGAGGAAGAGAAGAGATCTAGGAGAGAAGGGCTCCAAGCAGTGAGTGCAGAGTTACCCAGAAGATCTCTAGCTGCATATGCGGTGCAGCAGAACTATGTACTCTCTCAAGATATAATAAAACACAGTTCTGTGGACGTAGCTTCTACCCTGGAAGTGAACCACGTAAAATCAGAGTGTTATGTGATTGATTCATGTGATTGCATTTACTTGTTGTATCTGTCACTCATTACATGAACTTTGCTTACAGTTAAATGTATGTATGTGTTATTCAGTTCATAGCATTATAGAAGGATAAATGCATGTTGAAGTCTTTAAGTATTCTGTAGAATAGTTTTTCTATGTTTCACTCAAGACAGTTAAGAGTCGCAGTATAAAGCAGCCTTGTATGTTGAGTTCTGTAAGTCGAACACAAGTAACGCTAGGTACGTTGAGCCGTAGCGGTAGGATATCGCAGGAATGCGATATCGCACCATCAGAGGAGCTATGGTGCGCGGTACCGTAGGTTGAGGATCGAGCATAGGAGAGAGTTACGTGTTGGCTAGGACGTGGCGACGCGATAAGGGCTAGATTTATCGCGAGTTAGAGGAAGCTGCGCATCGCAGAGAAAGAGACCTCGTGGGCTAAGAAGAGCTGCGAGGCGCACATAGGATGCAACAGAACCTGGTCGAAGACACATGAGTCTTTGGCCAACCCATTAGAATCACTTTGGGTGAGACTTCAGGCCACTCCATGGTCTGTCGCCGAAAGGGCCAGTGAGCTAGGGGTGTTGTTGGTACATTACAGTAAACCCGGGTCTGCCCATAGTGACCAACAATTATTTTATTATTTTAACTATTATTTTATTAATTTTCCTTAGGAGGCCCATTTTGAGTTGAAATTTCCTCTAATGCTTGTTATTATGTTACTTTGATTGATGATGCAACTAGAAAAACTTAGGTTTATTGCATTAGACGAAAATATGATGTGTTTGCTACTTTTAAGAAGTGGAAATATTTGGTTGAGAATGAGATAGGAAAAAAGTTGAAATGTCTCAGATCTGATAATGGAGGTGAATACTGGAGCAAGGAGCTTGATAGTTATTGTTCATACTATGGGATTCGTAGAGAGAAGACAATCCCAAGAACACAACAAGAAAATGATGTGTCAGAAAGGATGAATAGGATGATCATGGAGTGTGCAAGGTGTATGAGATTGCATGCAGGGTTTCCCTTACAATTTTTGGTTGATGTTGTAAATATTGTTGTTTATGTAATAAACATAGGTCCTTCAATCGCTTTGTATGGTGGGATTCCAGAGGAGGCATGGACATGTAAAAAGGTAAACTACTCATTTTTGAGAACTTTTGGTTTTGAAGCATTTATCCATATTGCTAAAGAAAATAGAACAAAGCTTGAGGCTAAGTCCAAGAAATGCACCTTTATTGGATACAGAGTTGATGATTTTGATTATCGCATATGGGATTATGAAAATCACAAAATCATTAGGATTAGAGATGTGGTATTTAATGAAAAGGTTATGTACAAAGATTAGTTGCAGGGAAAGAAAGAGGAAAATGAAAACACATAGTACACAATGCTTGAAGAAATCAAAGAAAATGAAGTTCAAAAGGTACCAAAAAATCAAGAACAATAACAAGTACCTCAAATTCCTGCAAATGTAAGAATATCTACCAGGTTAAGGAGACCCTTTGACAATTCTCTCCTTTAATGTATCATTTATTGATGACTGATTCTAGTGAACCAGAAAGTTATGAAGAAACAATGCAGGTGGAAACTAGAAAGAAGTGGGAGCAAGGCATGAGTGAGGAGATGGACTCATTGATAAGAAACAAGACTTGGGATTTGATTGAGTTTCCTGCAGGTAAAAGAGCATTGTAGAATAAATGGGTTTACATGTTTAAGAAAGAAGAAGGGGGAAAGAAGTGGTATAAGGATAGACTTGTGGTAAAGGGGTTTGCACAAAATAAAGGTGTATATTTTGAGGAAATATTTTCTCCTGTTGTTAAAATGACTTCGATTAGAACTATTTTAAGTCCACTGGCAGTAGAAAATTTGCATCTTGAACAGTTAGATGTAAAAACAACCTTTCTCCATGGGGATTTTGAGGAAGACATTTATATGCAGTAGCCACAAGGGTATTAGATCAAAGAGAAGAAGAGTTTGGTTTGTAGGTTGAAGAAGAGATTTTATGGCCTAAAGCAAGCTCTAAGGCAGTGGTATTTACAATTTGATAAGTTTATGATACAATAGGGTTATATTAGATGCCATTTTGACCACTATGTTTATTTCAAGAGGATATATAATGGAAGATATATTATCGTGTTATTGTATGTGGATGACATGCTTGTTGCAGGGTCTAACATGCAGGATATAAATGCGCTCAAAAGTAAATTAGTTGAATCAGTTGTGATGAAGGATTTGGGTGCTGCAAAGAAAATCCTTAGTATGAGAATAACAAGAGACAGGAAAAATTGCAAATTGCCATTGTGTCAAGGTGAGTACATAGAAAAGGTGTTGGAGACGTTTAGAATGTAGAATGAAAAACTAGTTAGTACACTTTTGGCCATCCATTTCAAACTAAGTAGTTAAATGTGTCCCAAGACATATGAAGAGATAGAATACATGTCCAAGGTTCCCTATTTATCAATAGTTGGCATATTGATGTATTCCATGGTGTGCACAATACCAAATATTGCACATGAAATGGGAGTTGTGAGCAGGTATATGAACAATCATGGTAAAGAGAATTGGAAATTAGTATAGTGGATTCTCAGGTATGTGAGAGGTACCACTTCTCATGCATTATGTTTTGGAGGTTCAGACATTGTTCTATAGGGATATGTTGATGTAGATATGGAAGGTGATAAAGAAAAGAAGAGGAGAACCACATGTTATTTTTTTACTTTAGGTGGAACAATAGTAAGTTGGATTTCAAAACTGCAAAAGGTTGTTGCACTTTCAACAACGGAAGCAGAGTATGTTGCTACTATAGAGGCTAGTAAATAGATGATTTGTTTGCAGAGGTTCATGGAGGAATTGGGTAAGAAGGAAAAGAATAGCAGGTTGTACAGTGACAACCAGAGTGACATTCATCTTGCAAAGAACTTATCATTTCATTCAAACACTAAACATATACAAATCAAGTACTATTTCATAAAAATTTTTATGTAATATGAATTGTTAAAGTTGGAAAAGGTACATACTATCTAGAATCCTACAAAGATGTTGACAAAGATAGTAACTAGAGAGAAACTGAGTTCCTGCTCGGTTTCAGTTGGCCTTCAAGAATGAAGGTGAAGAAGAGAAATTTTCCAAGCCAAAGGTTTAGAGCATAGTCCAACAAGTGAAACAACAGTGCATTTGTTGTGATTAGTCTTCAAGTGGGAGATTGTTGGTTATGGAGCCTGATCTTCCATATTTAGAGATTTTATTGCTCATTTGTGTTTTTACCCCAGTTTTATTGTACACTCGTTCCAACTGGGGGGTGCATGAGGACATCGTCCCCCCTAGCTAGGGGGTCTGTGGGTTCAGGGGTGAATCCCTTGAAAGAATTTTTTTGGGATGTTTGTTGGCCAACAGTTTACGGGTCCATGGTATTGGGTGAATCATGGTATTTTCCCATGGTAATTCTAGTATAAAAGGAAAGCATTGTAATATGGTTGTGTATTGTATTGTAGAATTGTAAGAGCATTCTCTGTGATTGTGAGAGAGATATTGTGAGAGAGTGAAGAGGAAGTGCAGCGAGGTTGTTGTAGGTTGTATCCCTTCATTTTGTTGGATGGAATAATAATAAAGGACTGACAATTTATGTGTGGACGTATCCCATCTTTGGTGAACCATGTTATATCTATGTCTCTCTTGTAATGTGTTTTAATATTTTCTTCTTGTTTATTGTTA
This sequence comes from Pseudotsuga menziesii, assembly GCA_001517045.1. Taxonomy (NCBI): domain Eukaryota; kingdom Viridiplantae; phylum Streptophyta; class Pinopsida; order Pinales; family Pinaceae; genus Pseudotsuga; species Pseudotsuga menziesii. The sequence goes on from LPNX010206270.1 coordinate 7,904, forward strand.
TTTCTCTGTGATACTATTTTTCTAACTTAAAAATCTCTTGACTTTGAATATTCCTCACTAGGTATCTCTATGTATGGTTCATTCCTTTGGATATCATTTAGGAGGAAATGAGTTGTTATCTATTGAGTTGTTCTTGCATACTCCCTGGAGGGACCACCATATTTTGTAGAGTATTAACTAATTATTGGAGTGTGGAAATATCTTGATCCTATTGAGAAGCAATTTCTTTTATTTTTTCTTGAATAGTCAAGTACTATCATATAGGCTAGGAAGTCTGTTATTGCATTGCATGGTGTTACAGTGGGTCATCATGGTGTCGATTAGTGCCCCTAGAAAATATTTCCAAGGAGTGATACCACAACTGCCAATGTATAGCAAGGAGTATGTTGAGGTAGTGTTACACATAAATCTCATGACCATCATGTGTTGAGGCCTAAAACATCAGCAATCTCCCTCAATTCCCAAACTATGAAGTTGGACATTGGCCTAGACTCTCATTTTTCATAGTTGAGTCTAGCACCGCCTTTTCCCTTAATGCAAAAGGTGCTACCCTCTTTAGTAATGCCCATTGTCTCTTCACAATAAGTGTTGCTACCACCTTTTTCCTTTGATCAAAGAGAGGTTCCACCTAAGTAATGCTCTATTTGCATAGAAGAAAAGCGGTGCTCGAGTCAAAAAGAGAAAAAGAGAAGATTCATGAAGCTTCTCGGAGGAAGACTTCGTGGCACCCTCATCCCTACTCCTATGGACCACCTGGACTTGAGATATTCCCAAGTAGGATCTCCCTTCCACCTCATCCACCATTTTCTCAACCATCCCTATTCTCCCAAGGCCTCTAAAACCTGGCTCATTCCCCATGGTTGGGGGAGAGAAAAGCTATGCTGCTGCACTGAGGTTCTGGCCAAATCTAGGGTGAGCATAGAAGGAGCAAGTTGGAGATTTTGAGGACAAGGCATGGCATGTGAAGAAGCATCACAACACTAAGGAAATGGTTGTAATATTTCTTCTTCATTTTTAATGCAAAGTTGGTTCCTTTCCCATAAAATGTATTATGTTGCAATCATTCATTTTATTATTGGATTCCTTAGTTACTAATATAGAACTATGGACTATGTTCTGGTACCTTCGATCTTGTTGGTTTGATTGATGTATTTGTGCAAGTACAGCCGTGGAGATTCATCACCACAGGAGACAATTACATCACACTGCAGAGTATCCAAAGGATTCATTATACAACCGCCAGGGGAAGTATTCCATCCTTGTTATCACTCATTTGTTCTAGATCTGAACCATTCATACCTAGGGAAACAATTCCTGTCAGCAAGAGGTGCGATATTTCCAGCAACAAGTAGGACATCCACAATGGTGTGGTTGGGTCCACAAAAAATGTTATTAGAGGGTGCTACCATATTGAACAATATGGAACAATAAATATTTTAAGAGAGGTCTCTTATAGGGTACAAGTGGGATAGATTTGTTTTTCTTAATTTATGAGTACTACCATAGGAGTATTACTCACATTGATTAATAATGAGATTACGAAAGTTTCAAATTCATTTACAAATCATGCAGGAATTTTGAACATGTGTAGAAGATGGTAGAGTTTACACAGCCCTAAGTACAAGGGAGTGTCAAGTGATAAAGATATTTGATATACTAATGAGGTCCAATAGTAGTTTTCACCCTAATATCCTAGGGTTCTAACAAAGAAGGCTCAATCATACCCTTTGTCATACTACTTGACTACTTAGGTGCTAGAGAGTAATAGTTATGATTGTTATATTTAGTGCCACTATAGTAGAAACATGGTTGATCAGATGCTCTAAAGTTGGTTTTCAATTTCCTAGGGGTCTTATAATATATTTGAGGGTATGTGGAAGTTAATTTCCCTATACAAATCGTGTTTGATGCAGTACTACTCGAAGGGGTACTAATAGGGGTTATAAGGGTTTCCAATAAGGCGATTCAACATGTAATTCCTACATGTATCCTTCCCTAACCATAGTTTTACTGTCTAAATGGCATATCCTTGTGTTATATAAATATGTTAGAATATGTATATAACATTAAAAAATCTAATATTTAGCTGCACACTTGGCCCAAGAAAGTGCACTTATACCACTTGTAATGTACTTAACTAAGATTTACAAATAAAAATAACATAATGGTATAGAATACTAGTGTTGAACCTAAAATACGAGAGAGAAATAAACAAAGCATGAGATAAAAGCCTTATATTATTGATGTCCAAAAGAGAGAGCATTATTTACTTGTCTCTTTAAGGGAGCAACCTCCTAGGAGTAGAGCTCCAAATACAATAACAATCATTGATATGATTACAAAACCTTATATTATATATATAATGCATTAATAGAAAAAAATCTAACTACTTGTGGTCCCACTATTAAACATGATCAACTACCTAATCAGCCTTAATTAATAAAGAGACACTTTTACATTGAGTAACTAATTATCTAATAGGTTTTATTCGAAGAAGATGACCTCATACATTAATAAAATACTCCAAAATATCTTAAAAGTAGAGGGGTTACGGTAGGATCCTAACACATTTTTTTAAGTAAAGGATCTAGGGGATGGTGTAAGAAGATGCTTCCCTCTCATGACACATTAGTTGCAATTAAAATCTAGAAAAACAACATTAGATGTAAAAAGATGAAACGTCGGAAATCGAATAAGCGTATCGAATATATAACGTTTACTTATGGAAAACTTGTGAACTCAGTGAAATTCACACTCTTATAGAATTTCTACATTATTTCCCCTCTAACACATAGTTCATACATTCATGTTAAGACACAAGTTTAGTTTCAAAATGATAGAATTTCTTGATTTTTTTTGTACAATTGGAGATAACAAATTTTTGTGCTCCACTATCATTCCATTTTTTTAAATGTTAATTTTATATTTTTAAAACATTAATAAAGTCAGTGAAGTCCTCAACTTACAAGGTCAATCATTAAGACTTTGTTTGAGGGTCTTAAATGAATTAATCATTTTTTTAATGTGTAATTCTCCATCTATACTTGTGCATCATACAATGTTTTTTCAAATGTATGAGGCACTAAAAAGTTATAATAGACATAAAAGGGCTATGTATTTTAAAAATATGATATATGTATAAATAAAAATTAATAAAAAATTGATAATAAAACATACATACATACATACTGTTACAGCTGATTTAACCACACATGGTGGATCACACCTTTATGGCCTTCCCTGTCCCTCTGCAAACTCTTTAGACCCCATGGACCATTTTTGCACATTTGATGTTTCCAATATCATCCCTAAAAACATGTCTTACTTGCTATACGTGACTTTTAAACCTATTCTCGTGCATATACACGGATTTGACCCTCAAACCCGCGTACATCGGGATGTGTGCAAAAGGCCAAATAGTTTTGGAGTTTTCCTTGATGTGGATCCAAGTCACTTGTCTCTTGGCCTTCCATATGCCTTGAGATCACTCGGATTTGACCTTCCATTACCCCATTGAAGCACTATATAAGGAACCCTTTGGATACATTGAAAGGGGAGGAATTGAAGAGCAAGAAAACTATAGTCCATTGTTGCCGGAGCTTATACTTGACTCTGCATCCCTTTGTCCCTTGGAGCACTATGTGTTCTTCCCAAGCTTGCCTTTGCTTGTGAGCTTGCTATCGAGAGATGGAGGCCCAAGTGGAGGACTCAGTTTCTCCGATTCGCAGACGTGTCGATAGAGGTTGTCACTATTGTAATCTCTATTTTATATTAATAGAAATATCTTTTCCTGCCCAATAATGTGTATTTAAATGAGTATTGAATCCATGGATGCTTTTAAATGCTTATATGTTATTGATTATATATGCTAGAGTAGGTCTAACACAATTATATATAGGATGCTTGTCTTGTTTGTTGAATGTTGAGAGAGCAAATTATCAATACAAGCGGGAGTGGAAAATCTCAACGGGGATCTACATCAACCAACTGGAATAAGGTATGTATTGAGATCCTTTAGTGTTAGATGTTTGGTTTCTCTTGCATATAGGAAAGGATTGATTTCTACAGTTACTCTATCTGTTGTGGTACCCCAAGCCATAGGAAGTTTTCTCAATAATACATACATACATACATACATACATACATACATATATAGATATATGAAATCCACATGCAAAACTCTATAAGTGTTTTTAGATTCATCAACAATAAACATGTGATTCAAATTTTAAAGCATGGTTGAAAACCACAATAAGAATAAGGAGTTGGAAAAATAGAATTGTTTTGTTTATGTAGCCCAAACCACCAAATCAGTCACATTTTGAAGCTAAAACCAAAGAAACCATCTCATTCAACACGTAGAGGAAAAATGAAGTCCATTTATTTTTGAACCTAAAACATTGTGCACGTGTTAATAACATGCAGGTGTTAATACCACACATGTGTTAATACCACACATGTGCTAAACTCTCTCTCTCTCTCACACACACGTGCACACACTTTTTTATTCCATATTCTTAGTGAAGGATTTTGATCTCAAGAAGCTTCAATAAAATCCTAAGATAGTTCTTTTTAGTCTTTGATAGTGATCAAAGTCCCACAAACCATACATCCATCTATGTAGTTGTATTAGAACATGTTCATGATGCTTGAACTTAAGGGGATCTAGTTAGGGAATGAGGACATTCTATCTCTCCATCAACCAATTCCAAGGGCCTTAGGATGTTATTTCCCTACCATGACTATGATCAAGGATTTGAGACCCGTCCACTATGCACGAAAGATGTTAATGGTACTCGTATCCAAATCCTCATGCAAATACCCCTTAGTGACAGATTGTGTTAATATATCTAAGGTTTCTTTATGGAACTTGAGATAGAGAAGGTTCAATTAGGAATTAATTCCCTTATTTACACACTTGACCATGTGGCATGGTCGATACCCATTTTCAGAGCACAAAATCTACCCATGATAGTTGTATCCCACTTGCAGGCCTTTAAAGGATCCCTGCAAAGGACTGATGTGTCGGAATGATGATTCATTCAAGGCTCTTGAGTCTAAGTAGATTCAAGAATATCCAAAGGTACTTGTTTTCCTTCCTTAACCATGTTCAAGTATGTACAACCCATACATGGTGTGCCAAATATTTTAATGGAATCCATATCTAACATTAATGGCAAAGGTCCTTGAGAGAGGGATTTCATTGTGGTGTGTGGGTGTTGTTCATGGTGATTGAGCTCAAGAAGTGGCATTTAGGGAACAAGACCCATTATTCTCCTCTAGTGCCTTTCGATAGAAGTCTAGACACATTCCTAGTGCACAACTAAACCTATTGATTGCATTCATAGAACCCTTTGATGTGATTGTTAACCAACATATATCATATATAGGGATTTGAGCACTTGATAATGATACTTAATCTTGAAAAGCTTCATTTAGGATTTTAAGATAACGCTTCCCTCTTCCAGTCAATGTCAAGGGAATGAGGATGTTGTTTCCCTCCTATGACTATGGTTAAAGTGTCGAAACCCATCCACGGTGTGTGAAACATTTAAAATGGAACCCATATCCAACTCATAGGGAAAATAACCCCTATTAAGGGATCATGTCATTGTGTTTAGGGCTTGTTGATCCATAAACTACTGTGGATATTCCATTGGAACAATTCATCACAATGAATCTTACAACTTGATTCATTGTATTAGCTAAATTCCATAGAATGATAAATATACTAGAATTGAAAGGAAATTAATTAGAGAAAAATAACCCATTTACACAAATAATACAATATATACCCTTGGAAAACCCACTATGGGGAAAATCCCAACCATGAGCGAGGACTATTCCTTGATCTTCCCTTCTCCAACATGTAATGCAGATACAAAGGAAATGGTACTCACTATGGAGTTACCTTTGACACTATGGCTTGCATAGCTACTACATGATCTCCTACTTCCTCTGCTATGCTCTAATATCCACTCCCTTATTGGTGCTCATCTATGGAACAACATAATAACATCATCATAATGGAATCCCTTCTCCTCCTAACGGTCCAGTATGTAACATAACTTAATAGTCGACTACGATTATCTTAGGGTTTGTACATGCCTCACTCTTGATTAGGGCTAGTGTTGTGGACCCTCTAAAATGATCTTGAAAGTCCACACAGGACTAGGTCCACATGTGTGGGTAATGAGAGCTAACATGGAATCCACTCCGTACCATGGTGGTCAACTAGATATGTCAACTTATGGGAGACCTAACTTCCTCGTAGAAACTCCATTTGAGATTCTCTTTACACCATTGGAAAGGTCTTGGAGCGTAGAATAACGTTGAGGGTTTCGCATACATAGACCATAAATTTCAGACCCCCAAAAAATTGTTTAAGCCCTTAAATGGGCCCCATAATGTTTTAGACCTAAAATCTACAAAATAAAACCTACCCCTAAAATGGGCCTTACAAGCCAATTCATCCAATCTTCCAGCCAAAATAAACCAAAATAGATGACAAATTATATATTGATCCAATTCAAATCACTTGCTCATGACATTGGATCTCAAGAAGGATGAGTTAGGGATTAAATACTTTGTTCACCCCCTTGACCATGTGGCATGGTCCATACCAATTTTTAGAGCACAATACTTACCAACAACACTTATATCCCACTCAAAGGCTTACATATAATCTCTACAAGGGACTCATGTGCTAGTATGAGGACTCACTCAATGTTCTTGAATATGAGAAGATTCAACATTATGTAGAGGTTCTAATTGTTTTCTTTCCTCAACCATGTTCAAGGCCCTACGACTCATACTCAGTGTGCAAAAGCTCTCACTAGCATCCATATCGAGCCTTGATGCCAAAGCTCCTTAAGAGAGAGAGAGATTTTGTTATGATTGTAGTTGTTGTTCATGGTGATCGATCCCAATGAGTAGTGTTTAGGGTACAAAGCCCATTCATTTTCTCTTATAACATTGGATAGAACTCTAGACACATTTCTGGTGCACAACTAACATACTGAAAACATACTTAACACACTTGGATTTTTATGCAACATACCAAATGTAAAAGTTTAAGGATTCGTCAATAACACTTAAGCTTGAAAAGATATATTTAAGACTTATAAATAATACTTCCCTTTCCCAACTTAATATTATTATTAATATCTCCATTACTATTATTATACCTGCCTCAGCAGTTATATTGTAATCGATTGCAAGTCAAACTCTTTTGACTTTGGTATTAGTTGGTGTCTTTTGAGGCAGGTATAAAGAATTAAAATATGTTTTGCAAAGTATGACTTAGGGATTTGTAAATTTTTTTTTTAATTTTGTTAAAAAACTATTTTTGTAAACAGCTGATTGGTGGATAGAAGATGATGTAAACTTTGGAATTTGGTATCTGGATTTGAGTTGACATGTGGCAAGATGACGTCATAATAATAAAATTAAAAAAATAAAAATTATATCCCATTGCCAAGTGGTACCATCGGAGCCAGTTGTTCTGGTTTTTTTCAGACATCGGGCCATGAGACAAGGGTGCATTAGCTTGGCAATGTCATCCACAACAACTAAATCGTAGTCGAGGTAAATGATTGTCGTTGCATAATCGCTGCATATATTTTGGATTTTTTTGAGTTAATTTCTATATGTAGGTTTCTAATGTTTTTCCCGTGTGATGCTTTGCAGATACAACAAATCAACATCACATACTTGACTGGAAAGAGAGATTCGAAATCATGGTTGGAACTGCACGTGGACTGGCCTATCTTCACGACGAATCTGAGATTCGGATCATCCACAGAGATATTAAAACAAGCAATATTTTACTAGACGATAAATATAGACCCAAAATCGCAGACTTTGGGTTAGCCAGATTCTTTGCAGAAGATCAGAGCCACTTCAACACTAACGTTGCAGGAACTTTGTAAGATTTTTCTCTAAAGCTCAAAATCGTGAGGCTCCCAAGTGATTCATTGAATAATTCACATTTCCTAAACCAATTACAAGATGCGATATATCTTAATAGCAGTAGACTAGCATTCCAACTTTTTTCCCCCTTTCCGTTCAGCTACAGTTAAATGTGAGGGTAAAATTGTTTGAAGAGCTTGAATATACATTGTATAATTATAATGCGATTGAGGTTTAAAGGTTGCTAAATTCATCTGTTAAATCAAATCTTCTATTTCCATCAATTTCATTCTCAACTTCAACAAAGAATCCATCATCAGTTAAAGGGCAAAACGTTGATAGAAATCATACAATAGAATATGGATCCTGTAAGGTCAAGATCCAGAGATTTCATTGTAGATGATATTGTGCAGAGGTTACATGGCCCCGGAGTACGCCTTACACGGACAGCTGACAAAAAAAGTAGATGTATTTGGCTTTGGAGTACTTGTTCTTGAGATTATTAGCGGAAGAAAGTGTCGGAGTTTGGCTCATGAAATGGAGTTTCTCATCGAAGGAGTATGGCTCTTATCATCTCATGATCTTGAAGTTGAATTATTCTTATTTTAAAATCTTCATAGCATTATGATCCTGACTAACTGAAGTGTTGTTTCAGCAGACATGGAGACTGTATGAAGCAGAGAGAGCTTTAGAAGTTATCGATACCACGTTGCAAGGCAGTTATTCGTGGGAGGAAGCTGCTAGAGTGATTAAAATTGGTCTTCTGTGCACGCAAGCAGCTGTAGCATTACGGCCTTCAATGTTCCAAGTGGTGTGGATGCTGACAGGTGAGCAAGAACATATTTCTTCGCCCACGAGGCCTGCGTTTATAGATCTCTGATTCTCTATGCAGCTTCAACACACCCTGCAAATTGTTCAGTTTCGTGTGGAGATCACTGCATAAAAGAGATTGTAAATAAATAAATAATTTGTTGTTGAATTATCTAGCGAGTCAAAACAATGGGTATCTATGTGCCTAAGTCTGAAATATAATATTTTTATCTATATTTCATCAGAGCAAGTAAACTGGAACACAGTACCGCAGTATTAAATCATTGCCATGTACATCATTAACTAAATTGATGCGCATTCTTATTCTTTGGGTATTTTTATTTTAAACAAATAATGGTGAAAGGTCAATCTACATTTTCTATATGGCCGTCCACAATCTATGGCGATTTTTAGTAGGGATCACAAGAAGGTCAACAATCAGCCATTTCACGGAACATGTCCACACGTACTTTTCTTTTTATCATTTTATTAAAAAAATTATTATATTAAAAAATTGGTTTAAATAGTTTAATTGCGGCGTTTCTATAAAAATAGCACAACAACTAACCAAAATCTTGATTCATATACGACAATGAATCATAGTTTAAATGAGTTTGCTGAAACTAAGGAGCACAAAGGAACCATCACACATTTCATTTGCTTTCCTTTTGAAGTACTTCAGAAACTTATCATAGTTGAGATCTCAAAGCATGGGATTTTTTTCTTGAAATACGAGTGATTAAAATATAGAGTATAGGATATATAGTCATAATTATTTGTCATCAAAAGTATACACAACTTCTATGACATGAGGAACATCTTGAGATTAATAGTACAAGATTGTGGTGAAAGATACAATGACTTAACACTTTTTGTCCTCTTTGTGAATGCAATAAATCATACTCTCTTTTCATCATCTGAAATTAAGCTCATTTTTTAGTCATATAAAGATCAATCACCATTAAATCCGAATATGGAGAATTACCATCAAGGGATTAATTTACTATTGAATGGAGTAGTGAGCATCAACTTAAATCTAAGTTTATTAAGCATTTATAAGAGTAATCCAAGCTTTTAGTTTACCTTTTGTCTTATCAAAATTATACTTACCTTTTGTCTTATCAAAATTATAGTTTCACCTATATGTGTTTATATTTAAGTCGATTTGGGGTGGACTATGGCCTATGCTTTTTCATCCACAAACAAGGATGAGACAAGTTTACCATGAAAATTGATTCTATGACACTAGTTCAAAATTCGAAATAAACAAATATAAAAAATAACTAGTAGCTAGATAATGAATGGATAACTTGCAGCAATGCATATATAAAAATAATTGATAGTTGATAAATGGATAACATGTATCTAGGTATGGATAACTTAGAGTTGAACTCATTTAACTAGAAGAATATAATGAATAAAAAAATATTTCCAAACGCTTTCGTTCCACAACTATCTTTCAACCATTTGATCATTATATACCTTCCTATTTATGCTAGTCTATAAAAAAACTTGCATATTTGTATAACATTATAAATTTATAATAAAATACAAATAAACTATTCTCACAACAATGATATTAATTTATAGTCTTGTAAGCTATTATTTTTCATTTCCTATTTATGCTAGTCTATAAAGAAACTTGCATATTTTTATAACATAAGTCAAGAATATTACTAGAAGTATGTAAGGAAGCTTGAATATGCTTCTTTTATGCTACATTGCAATAACCTATATTGTATTTAAATGGACATTTTTTAATTCTTTTTTGTTTTAATTTCTTTCAAATTGTGATTATATTTGTTTTATCATATATTTTTATAGCAAAATTATCCTATTGCTATATATTTTCAATCTCTTCTTAGGAGGCAGGTACTAAGCAACTTTGTTGCTTATTCCACTTGTTTAATTTTAATTTTACAACTTTTATGTTTTCATGTTATTTTACACATTTCTTTTATAAACACGCCAAATCTTTACATTCACATTTCTTCCTACCATTTTTTGGTGGGGCGGGCTTAGCCCATCTTTATAAAAAAATATTATAACAAGAAAATAACTTTAAGCTGTATTGAAAAATGCTACCATCAAATTTTTAACAAAAAGCGTCTCCACGCTGGCAGCATAAGTCCTCACTTCTTCATCTCCTCACTCAAAATTTCAAAAAAGGTAATGAAGTGGCCAAATATTCTCTCATATAACGGCTCGCCTGCAATATATCTCAAGTCGCCCCCCCCCACGCCCGTGTTGCGTCTCCACGCTGGCAGCATAAGTCCTCACCACTCACCCCAGGCACAGACTACAGTAATGGAATCCTTGAAACGGAGATCCATCCATGACATCATGCTTCCGTGCAATTTTCGTCGGCCTCCCAGTGTTTTTGAAAGAGACTCATTTGTTTGTTTGAAAAACTAGGAAGAATTTATTTTACATAATTTCGTTATACACAGAGAAGCTACGCATATATTTATACACCCAAACTATGTATTTTTTCATTTTATTGGATGTCAACATTGAGGTTTTATAACATTGAAGTCTTATGGTGTTTTTTTTCATTTTATTAAATGTCAACATTGAGATTTTATTGGTTTCTAATTTAGTTGTCAACATTGAGGTATTATTGTTTTTTTCATTTTATTGGATATTAACATTGAAAGTCTTGTGGCGAGTGGCTTTATTTCTTTTTGATTAAATACATTTGTCCACCAAAAACATAATCACATATTATGTTATCCAAAGTTTTGACATAAATAACCATGAATGATACTTCTTTGTTGTTGTCTATATTTAATTTAGAATTTCCACGTATATTTAATCACTCGTGCAATGGATAATCTTATTGTGCCTCGTGCTTTCATACTTACATGAGCAAAGTTCATATTTACATAATTAAAAGCATAATTTGATAATGACATACTATGCTTTATATTATTTTGAAGCTTGGACATAGTATACTAGTATAGAATAAAATAATATTTCTATGGTATGAGTTCACCGTGATCATTCATCATCGTCATTCTTCCAAGTTTAATGTGATTTGATATGCTAACAAGTTAGCTACTTGGAACTTGATAAATGTGATTTGATAAGCTAACAAATTATATACCTTGAAATTGATAATCTAGGATTTCAAGAACCTAACATGGTTCTGCAAAATTTGAGGAAAGATTTGGAGCACCAAGGAGCTATTTGAACCAGACATAAGTGTTGCTTCTACCTCAACCTAAGAAGCCTTGAACACAGGTGTTAAATAAGAGCTCATCAATAATTAGGTATAGTGTTTTCTATTCTAAGTATGCTAAAACAAAGGCGAGGTTGATTTTGTAAATATTTATAGAGGATGTAGAATAAATAAATGAGTTGAATTATGATAAGGAAATTGTTAAAAGTGAAAAATAATTAATCTCATACATATGTTTAATGCATTTTGAGAAGATAGAAGCTATAGTACTTTCTTGCATTTTTAGCTTCGAACCTATTTTTTTTAATTGTTGTCATAAGGATTAAAAAATCATCACATGCATCATTTTTGGTGTATTTCTGTGATTCAACACAACAAAAAACAAGGTGAGCATGTTTCATAGTAAATCATTGAGAAGAGTTATTTCAATGTCTCTACAAACCGAACTTAACTTTAGAGAAATTCATGCCACAAAGAATACAATAAATAGAAAAATATGCATCCTGCACAAAGCTTAGGCATTGCCCCTTAACTACTTGTTTAATTGAGTGTATCACTGAGCTTGCACCAATAACATTGACCAAAGATAGGGAACAAATCTAGAGCCAACAACATCAACAAGGGTAGCAACATGAAGGGAAACTTATGCTCCAGTGCCAACCAAAGTAAAAGAATGTTGGATTACCTAAATCTAAATCAAAGACAAAATCTCATTTTGTTATGAGGAATTATAATCTTCCCATCCAAGGATTTGCCCTCTACTTGAATAGAAATGGGTATCCACATAGAGATCGTATGAATTCCATGGTTCTATCCTCTACCTCTCCATTAGCTAGTGAGGGTAGGTTGGGTTCCTTACTTACACCTACACCTTATCTATACTATTTATGCTAGTGTTGAGGGAATATTTGCACTATCTAGACCTCATTTTATAACTATGAGGGATACAATTCTCCACTTGATTATGTGAGCCCTACCTAATTGTTGACCCCAATGAATTCAGTATGTTTGAAATTGAGGATTCGACACTACAAAGAAATTCCAATACACATTAACATGTTTCTTTTGTCTTTTATACTTAGAAGTCTTTGTAGTACATGATCCTTAACATGGCCTACCATGGATTGCAATATTAAGTGTATTCACATCCTTGAAGAGGTCACCACATGAATAAATAAAGATGAGGATTCCTAATATAATATGTGTGCTAGCTCTTTTGATACCTAATCCTAAAAAATGACTTCTCTATTGGTGATTATTTGGATTTAATCTATTTCTATCCATCCCAAGGATCTTTTCCCCCTCATTCATTCAGGTCGGGTCATATAATAATACAAACGTCCTGGAGTATATAATATCCAAAATCATAACAAGTCGGTCTAGTACCAACTATTCCATTTGCGATCCATGAGCAGAAGTAGAGTATTCATTTTTTTAATAGATCATGGGTAAAACATAGGGGTTGATAAGGTATGAGAGATTAACCCTCACTATAGAATTAATGATTGTTATTGATAGACCTCATATATGATTGAATAGGATAAAACCCATACAACTTGTACACCTCATAATGTAGTCCCTTCCCTTCATATAGTAGGTTGGCATATGGGAATTGAACCCCCCCCTTCAATGTTCTTATGTAAATGATGGATGGAATGTTTTTGAGGGAAATGGAACTTACCTTATTGATAGTAATAGACATTAATTGACTACTGGAAGGTGCCAAACTGACTTGGAGAATGCTATGGTGTGATCTTGCAGGAGTTTGATAACAACATTTGTGTCTATTAGAAGTGTTGAATCTAGAAGATCAATGAAGTTGTTGCCAATGCCTTAATTTCGTGTTGCAGTTATCACCAGTGTTATTCCTTTCCATTGTAATACCTAATATGATTGTTACCCTATAACTACAAATCCACATAAACAAATCTAGATTCTGTGCTAATCCTTGGTCTTTTAATTCTTTAATTTTTTGGCAATGAAAGTGGAAGCTACTTTAATTTTATATTTTTCATATTCTAGGCCTTCAAGTCTAGATGAGAACAATTATTATCATCCAACGCTAACACGAAATGGTAGTTTACAAAAGTTTAGGTGTGTGCGAATAGAAAAATGAAATGTGAAAGGCATGCGGTTGGGTGAATGGCAAAGGATTCCCATTAAGACAAACATTCTTGATTTTTACTATAGATACAAGTGATTGAAGTTTTAAAAGCAATAATAAACATATTTTAAGTACTTAACTTTGACAAATGAAAGGATTATATGGAATTGGCATTCTACACCATACTCATAAAATTCCCAATAATTAGATTTTACAAAAGGATAGAGTATTCAACAAAGGACATCAACTAATATGGTTATTCATTCTTTGAATCTAACATATCAACAAGTGTTCACTCTACACTCAATCATTGATCAAGCTTGTAACAACTATTTATTATAAATCAATGTTTGATATAACAAACATCCATATCACAATATACAGCTTGATGATGACTTTATACTCAAAACAAGACTCTTGTCATAAAATTTATATTTTTTCATAAAAACATAAAAAAGACCCCGAATTAAAAAGTTAAAAAAAATAGGGATCAAATTATGACTTTTTAGAAACCCCAACTGGTGTCGATGCAATCAAAACCCTAAATTAAACCCTGAACGAAAAAGTGGTGCTACTAAAAGCACATTTTTTGGGGCTAAGATCATGACTTTTTGGAAACCTTGTCTAGTGTTCGTGCAATCTAAACCCAAAATTGACCCCAAATCGAAAAGTAGTGCAACCAATGGCACCCTTTTATTCTGTTGGGTTACAATTGCATTGATTTTGAAATCATGTAGAGTCAAAAGAATATTTATTTAGTTATTTTTGAAATAATTGTTTTTTGCTGCAATGCCTTTTGACTTGCTAGGCCAACCTTTGGTCTGAGAAACCACAACCCAGGGGCATCTAAGCTATCAAAATCACCTGAGGATCGCACCCGGCTTGGTCCGTACCAACCTTTAGCATGGTTAGATTTAGATGTCTACCGAAACTTGACTATTTTTTAATAACTTTAAAAAATAGTTATATTTTAATTAAAAAATTATCTAAAAAATAAAAAAAAATTAAATGATTTTGAAAAAAAATGGACATTTAAAAAGTGTCTTTTTCTAAAATAAATTTAAATTAAAAGAAGAAAAAAAACAAAACCAAATTAAAAGTGAAAAGAAAAATTAAAATCAAATTAGAAGTGAAAATAAATAATTAAAAGAAAAAAAAAAGGAAAAAAAGGAAAAAAAAACTAAAAACAAAAAATTAGAAAAAAAAAAACCAAAAAAAACTAAAAAGGAAAAACATGTTTTTGAAAAAATAAAAAATTAAAAGAAAAAGGAAAAGGAAAAGAAAAAAGAAGTTAAAAACAATTTAAAAAATACAAAAAATAACATTTTAAAAAATTAAAAAATACAACTAAGTTAAAATAAATTAAAAAAAAAACTAAAAAAAAAACATTAACAAAATTAACAAATAAAAAAACATTACCAAAAATTACAAAAATTTAAAATTTCAAACATTACAAAATTTTAAAACTTAAAATTTTAAAAATTAAAAATTAAAAAACCTTTTTTTACATCTCCTTCCCTCTTTCCCTCTCTCCCCTACAACCCCCCTCCATCTGTTCGCATTCTCCCACATCCTCCATCCACCACCTCCCGATATATGACCCTTTTTTTCCTTAATCGACCATGCTCAAGGCTCCAAGACTGATGCTATGTACATAAAATATTTTAATCATGCACACATCCCACCAAGAGGCTAATGATCTAGGCATATATGGTTCTTTGAGGCATATTTCAAGGACCGTGACCTTAGAAGCTTTATTTCGGGAAGCATATCCCGTGTGAAAAAGTTCCTAATGGTACCCATATCCGAATCAAGGATAAAGGTACTTTCTAGAGGCATTTTGTGGTGTTTTGATCAATAATGCATGTCCCATAAGACCTATAATATTAATTTTAGGGATGAAGGACCTTATTTTCCTCCCCCAATCATGGTTAAGGCCCCAAAACCCATTTGTACTACACAAAAAATCATAATGATACCCCTATACCACACTTATGAAAAATATCCATTGTAGGAGGCCCATGTTTTAGTTCAAGGCCTTGATAATGGCTATTAGCCTACGAATCTTTGTGTAGGATCTAATTTCCTAGATTTCTCCCCAGCCATAGTTAAAGCCTCAAGGCCAATCTCTAATGCACACAACATTATAATGGTACCCATATCTCACTTGAAGATCAATGATGCCCTAGTGAGGACATGTTATGTGGCTTATGACATTATTTATGGCTCTTGATTCTTAAAGACTTAATCAAGGACCTAAGGGCCTTCTTTTCCTCACTTGACCATAGGCAATTCCTTAAGACACACATCCCTAGTGCACAAGACTTTATAATGGTATCCATATTTCACTTAGAGGCCAAAGATTGTGTCTAAAAGGCCTATTTTGTGGTGTTAGGTCATTTTATTATTAGTGAGACTTAAAGGTCCATTTATGGTGTAAGACCCTTGCTCTCCTCCCATGACTTTGGTCAAGACCTTGAGAGCTATCCCACTATGTAAAAACTCTTGATTGTGATCATATATAAATTATATGCTAAAGGTCTACTTAAAAGGGTGTATCTTATGGTTCATGACCTTTATCATAGCCCATTTCCTCAATAATCTTATGTTAGGTCATAATTCCCTCAATTTCTTCCACAACCATGGTCCAAGGGCCATCCCAAGTGCACAAAACCTAATATTTCCACCCATATCCCGCTTTAAGGATAATGATCTCCTATTTTATGCATGTTTTGTGGTTTGGGACCTTATTCATAGTATTTGATCCTTAGACACTTCAAATAGGGCCTATGGGTTGTATTTTCTTGCAATGCCAATTGTTAAGGCATTAGGAGTCCCCATTCCTACTACCCAAGGCATTATATGAGCATCCATGTCATGTTAAATGGGATACATACAACTCTCCAACATATGGATGATTTGTCCTAAGGACCCATATGGTCCATAGTAAAGATCAATACCATAATCTACTATCCTCTTACTTGATTTAAAACTAATGGACTCAATTTATAGTAACCAAGAGAAACCTAGACCATTAATCACGAGGCATAATCAAGGGAAAATATCAACCAATCCATAAATATTGATGATAATCTCATCAATATAAAGGAGAAGTGGAGTATATGAATGAACTAATAGTTTTGGGCATTGTTACTTAACAAATAAGTCACCACCAAATACCTCCTCTAAATTTATGGTATTGATCTTTAGCACCAAATATGTTCCATGCATAGTTTTGGGAATTATTTAGAGGTGACTCATTTATTAGGTAACATTGATATACCTAATAGGTTATTATTATCCACCACTTCACCATTATTTCTTGATGGGTTTATCATCAACCTTTATGGATTGGTTGATATCCACCCTTATTTGTGCCTTCTAGGTTTCTCCTAGTTACTATATAGTTAGGTCATCAGTATTTAATCAAGTAATTGGAGGGTATCTTATGGTATTGATCTTTATCCTAAACCCTATGGGTCCTTAGGACAAATCATCCATATGTTGGAGAGTTGTAATGATCCCATTTGAACTCCATACATGTGAGTGCTATAGTAGTTGTAATTGCGAGAACTTTACTAAAGACTAATAAGGACTTATTTTTGTGGATGTTTCCCCACCTTGGTGTTTTATTGTAATGTCCCAATTTTGAATTCGAATGTATTTAACCTGATTATGTAAATGATGAAAATATGTTAGTATGGATTCCTAGTGCAGAGGTCAAGGCTAAGGCTTGACTAGTGAATGACTAGGCATGCATGATGTAAATATTGTTATTGGACCTTATGGTTGTCTTGTCATGCTAACTCGAAAAGGTTTATAAATATTATGTGCATAAATAATAAAATGGTCCAAGAATGGTTGTGTAAAGAGTACCAAAGGTGCTATGATTCCACTGGAGGGGAAGAGGAAAGAGGGGCATATGGGGAACTAATCTTGTTTCCAAGTGTCAACTTTAGAACTCACCCAAATTTTGTCATGTGCCTTGAATAAGCCAATCGTCTCCTTTCTTGACTATTAACCCAATCATTGAATGCATGTGTGAGGTTAGTGGGAAAAGTTAGTTCATGCAGTTATTGAAGCATGGGGTTGATTACACCTTTGTGGAAGTTCTATCAGCAACCATGTCAATTATCTTTCACCATTTTCCCATACCTATAGGAGTATATCATTGCACATGGATGATTCATGAAAGCATGCAGATACATACTAGGTGGAGCTATGTATCACTATTCATGATTGTGTATAACCAAGCATTTCGAAATTAGAGATAAAGCTACGGATTTGGAACAAAATTTGATTGTTGTAGGTGAAAAGAGAGGCTGGGCCAACTAGGAAACCCTTTGCATTCAGAGTTTTGCCACTCACTGATTCTTGGTAAGACATGGATTTAGGATATAGGCGGTACATCAACAACATTTAGAAGGGTTTTATTCTTCTATGCACACACTAGAAGCACCCAAGAAGATGGATCAACCAAGAGAACCATGGATTAGTGAAGGGGATGCCTGAGCCAAGAAGGGTGTTGTGTGGGGAAGGTATTATGGAAGCCAAGGTTGTGCGGGTTGAGTGAGATCCATGTAGAGCTTTGTTTCAACATTTGGTTAAGAATGGAGATCATATGAAGTTTTGGGCTAAGAGAGAGAAGCATGTAGTTATTTCCTTCACCCTAGTGGCCTCATAACCCAACTTGGTGGTGGATTCTCAACAGAAAGAGTATATGCTAGAAAGAGTGCCTACGGTTGGGTGGAAAATCACTCTTACACAACCAATTGCTTGGATATAATTCTTTAAGATAAGTATTCTTGTGTAGTGGAATAAAAAATGTTTTAAATTGATGCATGTATTTATTATGCTTGTATATGCATGAATATTGTGTGTGTGGATTAGTTTTTATTTCCACCATACATGTTCTGTTAAACACCGGTTTTGACCCCATTGCATTAATGTATATGATGTAAATATTATATTGAATCATGACAAGGAGCTAAATGCCAAGGCCTTGTCATTGATTAATGTTTGGTATATAGGCGATCATGGTTGACGCCTATGGTTTTTGTGCTAAGTCAAGCACATTTGTAAACATCATGTAAATATGAAAATTAATAAAAAACCACAACCAGCTATGTCAATGCAACGAATAATGAGACGGGGGCATGATTTTCCTAAGGATATGGGGGTGGGGAATGTTAACCTTGAACCAGTTTGGGGAAAAGCCATGTGTCATGGGGAGAACCCATCAGAAATGTCAACTACCCTCTTTCTTGTCTTCTCTTCCCAAGCATTTATTCTGCCAGAAGGTGGTTGAGGTAGTTATTGCTTGGAAGGGGAAGAGTATGGGCAATTTCGAATTGGGCAGAGCACCTAGTTTTGGAATGTTGTGTTTTTCTTGCATGGACAAGAAAACACCAGAACCATATGCCAATTTTGACCCACGTGTTCATGTTTTGGATTTACTCTCACGTTTTGAGAGCTGCGGGACATTCTGGTCCGTCATTCATTCACCACTATCTTTGTTTCCCAGGGGAGTGACATTGTGGTAGCAATAGAGATATTCCTATGTGTATCCTTTGCTTCAGTGAGCATTTTTCCCTTGGAAAGATTGTGATTGCTGTGTCGCAGCATTATCTTAAACTACAGAGTGTATGAGACCCTATTACTTGTGTTCTAGAGTAAGCCTGTGTTGTAGAGTCTCCATGTGGTTGTTTTATTGTGCACCCTGGTTCGGGTCTGAACTATGTACAAGACTTAGGAATGGGAGAGATGTAGAATGTGCTTGATAAACCTAGTGTGGAACCTCACAATAAGATAAGAGTGGCTAGTGAACCTGCTATGCACATCCTGAAGAGAACTGGAAGGGAAGGTGTAGGCTGAGGGACTGTGGAGCAAAGAAGGGGACACTTCCTTGTGTTGAGTGTGTAGGCAGTGGGGAATCTAGACTAGATAGGTCTTGTGAAGGTGTTCATAGCTCTGCAGATGATCTCACTAGCTTAGTAGTTCTTCTTGCCCATTGCCTTAGAATCCTGATAAACCCAACTGGAAAGATGGCTTGGCGTGTAGCCTGATAAACCCATATGTTGGCTTGGTTGTGTCTTGTTGTGTGTATTTGGTGAGTAACCTTTGGCTAGATAGTCTAATAAACCTAGTAGTAAGATGGCTTGACTGTGTACAGTTTGATAAACCCATATGTTGGCTTGATTAGTCCTTAAGGTGAAGGTTGGCTTGATTGTGAACAATCCGTGATACCCAACTGTGAGATGGCTTGGCTGAGTGGCCTGTGAAACCCATCTGTTGGAATGTTCTATCCTACAACATGATAACCCCAAATGGAAATATGGCTTGGTTGGTAGCCTGATAAACCCATATGTTGGCTTGGTTGTGTCTTGTTGTGTTTGACCTAGTGAGTAACCTTTGGTTGGATAGTTTGATAAACCCAACAGTAAGATGGCTTGACTGTGTACAGTATGATAAACCCATATGTTGGCTTGACTCGTCCTTAAGGTGAAGGTTGGCTTAACTGTGAACAGTGTGTGATACCCAACTGTGAGATGGCTTGGATGAGTGGCCTGTGAAACCCATCTGTTGGAATGTTTTATCTTGCAGCCTGATAAACCCAACTGTGTTGGCTTGGATGAGTGTTATTGCACCTTGGCTATGTATGAGTCTGCTAGTGTTCCCTTATTCCTTGAGGAAATCATGCCCAGCTTGGGGGTGGCAATGTTGCTGAGAGATTAAGTAGCACACTGGCCTATGGTTGGGTGGAACCTTACAACAACATAGCTGGTTGTGGGACAAGTTCTGTTCAAGATAAGTGTTCTTGTATATGTTATTCTCTGCAATTGTATTTCTTATATTGTAAACAGTTTGACGGAGTGTGATGAACATGTTGCTGTGTGGAATTGGTGTATTGTTCCTTTGAATAACTACAATTGTAGGCATCGATATATGTTTTCCATCAATGCATTTCGAACTAAGTCGCAGGGTAGATTGGCTAGATTGGTAATGGCCTTAATGATTAGATCAATCCAAGACTTCATTGAAAAATTCAAGTTTTCTGCTAGAAATCGCCATTTACGTAGTCTGCGGGATGCGGGATGCAGAATGTCGTTTCGCAGATTTTGGTTTCCACAGATTTCACTTTCACAACTTGCGGGATGCAGGATCGTAGTGTCGCGATTTCCCTAATTCCCAATCCCACAATTCAAGTCTCTGCGTCATCGATCATCGCGAGATGATTCTCCGCCATTGATCTGTTTCCGATGCGGGATGCGGGTTGCGGGAAGTAAGATTTCAATTTTCGTAAATTTTCGACTCCGCAACTTGGGATTTCCGCACCGTTGATTTTTGCAGGTGAATTCTGAGCCGTTGATTTGGTTCCAGCTGTGGGATCGTTTATGATTGTTGATTTTCGTTGCATTTTCTCTTCGTTGTCTGATCTCCTCTAAGATATTTCCTTTCAGATTGTTGAACTGATCGATGGAAGACGGGAGGGAGCGTGATAGTGTTGGAAATGTTGAGATGTGGTCACGGCCATGCCCTCTGTTTCGATGAACAGTAAAGGTTCTCAATGAAAATTTTAATTCCACTCGATAATATGGTATGGGAACGTGACATGTTCAATTTGCATCTGCACATATCTTTTAATTAGAAGAATATCTCTTAGTTTCCATGTCTATAGTACCAGTGCCGATGTCTAATCCTAGAAGGGAAATATCGACAGGGTATGTTGTTAAGCATCAAGTGAGTTTCCGAAACATAGAGGCTTCGATGTCAGGATTGACATCTTATTGGTGGAAGGACCATCTTCTTAGTGCTGATGCCGATGTGTCAACACTGAGGTACCAATGTCAGAATTCGAGTTTCTTGGTAGAGTTGAGATTGCATTTCGACTTTCAATGTAAATTCGGAGGTCGATATGCTAGTGTATGTGAATTGCCTAAGGTTATGATGTTGAGATTCTAATTCCAATGTTAGTGTTGAGAGGTTCATTGGTAATTTTGTGCTTCAGTCAGCGCTAAATTCCGAGGTCTGAAATTTCGACATTGAGTAACTCAGGATTCATACACCGGAGTTTGCATGTTGCCATTATTCAATTGTGGACTCATCAGGTAGTTCCAATATCTGAATTTCGATGTCAGGAATGTTGGGAAGGTGGAGATAACAGTCGAGGTTGTTTATAACTATTAGTATTATTTAATCGTGTTAGTTAATGAATTGATTAAGTAAATTTAATCATGTTAATTAGTTTTGCATGTGTATTTTATGTGTTATGAAACCGTAATTGTCGGTTAGGAGAAATTTGAATTCCAGATTCACTTAGTTTCCCCTCCTATTGGTGTGATTAGGGAATGGGGATGTGCCATTTATCATGTAAATCTTGTCTCATCCCTTGTCTCTCTTGCTTCTTAGATATTACTATTTTATTTTCATGTTTTCCATGTGAGTTTAGACATGTTAGATATTGTGGTTATATGTTATTGCATATGTTCTCGATCTTGGACCATACTCCATTTGGAGACCAAACTTACTCTTTACATGGATCATGTGATTTTTTGAATCCTTGTTCATAGGAAATGAGTCCTAGATGCTTCTTTTGGAGCTTAATTACCTTGTTTTCCTCCCCTTACAATAGTCAAGTCTATGAAATCCTGTCCCTCATGTAAAAAACCTCTTAAGAGTACATACATTACCATTGAACACAAAATATTCTCATTAGAAAGGCTATGTGGTAGTTTGAGGTATCGATCATGGCCTAAACATTCATTTTCTACTATTTTTCAAAATAAAAATTATTACGTATAAACATAAAAATATAATAGGGTAAACATGTAGATCTCTTCATGATCTTTCTAAGGAGAAAAAAACTCCTAAAGTTGATGTGTGTGCGTGTGTGTCTATATATAAAGAGAGAGAGACAAATAAAAATATCTGAGAAATCTATGCTCTCTAACAAATAAAAATTGGTTAAGATTTTATAAAAAAATATTCAATTGAATGTAATAACTGATAACAATTTTTATTAATTGTGTTTAACATTTTAGTTTGCACAAACTGATCATATGAGAATAAAATATAACTTGCAAGTCGAAAACTCTGTTATAAAGATAACAACAAATGCATCATTAATCTTCTCAGGAATTTGTAGCGAAACCTTGTTGTATACATGTCTGCAATCTTATTCATTTCCCAAACAACTAGACCCTTCTTTGATCCTTACAAGACCTTTTTATAGATTTTCTAGGAAGGAGTTATACACACTAGATTATTCTCCTCCCAACCATAATGGTACTATAGGAAACCAACCTTCATGCTAGATATCGGTAGCTGTCTTATTTGTAGTTGTCTTATTTTGGACTTAAACAAAATGCTTTACATGTTTTGGTTAGAAAATTTTAGTCAATATGGTCAATATGTTTAATAATCCAACCATATTTATGTTTTGGTTGAGACGAAGTCTGCTATTTAACACGATAATAACCGAATTGATTTAAACTATCTTTCTAAAGAAAGCTCTAACACATTAACAGTTGTCGACAAAGGTAGCAACTTATTGATTCTATTAGAAAGAGGGATATTAAACAATAGCTTGTTGATTCTATTACAAAGAGGTCTCATTAGAGGAAATTTCAACTCAAAATGGGCCTTTTAACTTTAACTTAAATTCCATGTCATCATGTGTTAGCCAATGAAATTGCTTTAAATTTGAAATACCGTATAGGTCTTAAACACTTTTTTAATATAAATTTGGGGATAGGTATCATAAGAAAACTACTTTTTTGTGTTTGTATTTTCGACATATCTCCCCGCGTTTTTACTCAAATTTTGATCGGGAGAGCTCATTGGATGCGGAATTAAATTCCACATCCAACAAGTACCCACTCGGCATACTTTTGACGGATCGTGCTACCTGAAAAACAAGAAATACCCGAAAAAACGTGATGATGATGTCATCATCACATTTTTTAGGTATTTTTTGTTTTTCGGGTAGAAGGTTCCATCAAAAGTATGCTGAGTGGGTACTCATTGGATGCAGAATTTAATTCTGCATCCAACGAGCTCTCCCGATCGAAATTTGAGTAAAAACATGAGGAGATATGTCGAACATACAAACAAAAAAGTATTTTTTTTCTTTTCTTCCTCCAAAATTAATAAATATTATTTATTATTTTATTAATTTTTTTTAGGAGGCCCATTTTGAGTTGAAATTTCCTCGAATGATTAAACAATAGACATAGTTTTTAGCAATAGTTGTAAAGTCATGAATTAAATAAATGATGTGATAGCTTGGGATAATTGATTTATATTAGTAATATTGTCATGTGAGGTATTTTGGAGAGTATTTAATTATATTTTTAATTAAATTTAGTTGTCATATAACCATTTTTATTTGTTGTTAAGTTAGCAATGCATTTTGGTTTTAATGGATGACTAGTAATGTCTACATTGGTTGTACTAAAAGTAAATAGTTTAGTAACTTAGTTAGTAATTTTTTATTTATTAATGAATGGCTTGATAGGTCACATCATTTAATTGTGATCGTTGATTTGTATAAAGTTGCATTGTGCTTTTTGTAAAAATCATCAATTGAAATAAAATATATCTTTTCGGATTTTCATTCCAAGTTGGTATCAAAGCTCAACAATCTCCATCTCGGCGTTATTCGTTCTCCACACTGGCTCATTCACTACTCTCCCATCTCTTCCTCGTGTCCACTCCTCTCCAGCTTCTGCCACGTACCTATTCACTACCTCTTCACTCCACTCAGGAATAATTATGGACATGGCACATAATGAAGCATCACTCTCATGTTTTCTTGATAAGTTGTTGTAATACCCCCTGATTTAATATTTTTGAATTCTGCTGGAAAATACTTTGATTATTATTTTTTTATTATTATTCTTTGACATGAGGTCAATAAAAAAAAATTGTAATAAAACATTCCTTATTAATAAAAATTGTTGAAGGAGAACACAAGTGGATATAGATGTTGAAAGAGTGTTTGCTGACCCACAAGAGGAAAATGACAAGTGGCAAAGACCATTGAGTGAGAACTCAAGATGCAGGAGGCATCATCCCCAAAAATTAGGCCTGCACTCCTAGTTTAGTTTCTAAAGAGTGGGAGGCTCATAAATGACCAAGTCCTAAGAAAAATACTATTTAATAGTATGTCCATGAGCAGCAGGAGACTAGCATTGGACGGGGATTAACATATGTGTAATGCAAGAGATGGCGCATTAAGATATTTTTCTCTTGTGGTTCAGCGAACAGGCTCAGGGGTTTTGGAGCAAGTAATTTGGCTGCTCTAGGAGTTAGTTGGGAGGAACAACTTCTCTACTTGTGGTTTCCCAGCATTGGTGCCAGGTTCCTACTCTGTTTTCTTTGAATGATTTGGATGTAGTAGGATGTATATGTGATCTATTTGGTTTTGAATTAAATAATTGAATGATTTTAGAATTTATGAGTTGCATCTAGAAAATGGAATCCTCTGTTGCAATCCTTATTCCTATTTTTAATGTTGTTTTCCCAGTCTATACCAATTCAACTGGAAATTCATTAATTATGTTTCTCAATTTTAGCACACCAATTGAAATGTTAATGTTGGTTCTGATTATAACAGATTGGATCCTCTGTTTAGCATGGTATCAAATGTTCCTATTGTGCATTTCGCATTCCCCTTAATTTATGTAATTCTTTATTAATTCTACATTACGAATTCAGTTTGTCAAATGAATTTATAAAACTTGTTTATAGTTTAGATTTGAGTTTTCAATATTGAAATTGAATTGATGTGCATAGAGAAAAACCGTAATTAAACTATACAAATCCTGTAAGCCACTTAGCGCAGTTGGGGATTTGTTCTCAAATCTTGATTAGTCGGTGGGAGAAAGGTATGGTTGCAACCACCAGTATAAGTTTCCAGATCCAATTAAATTAAGGTGATTTAAACCCCAAATCAATTGGAATCCCTTGAATCCACTGTTAAACTATGATACAAAAAGCTAGAAGTTTAACGGACCAGATCTAACCTGCAACAAGATCGACGGTTCACAGAAGTCCAGAAGTCAGAAGCCAGATCTATGGAAGTTCTGAAGAGTCAAAAGGAAACCCGACTTCCGCAATCCGAAGGGTTAGACATTGATTTTCCAAGTTTAGAATATCAATGGTCCATATCTAATCCGTAAAGCAGATCAATGGCTAATGTTCGTTGCGAAGTTTCACTGAAAATCCATACAAGAATTCAGATCAACAATCAGGATTAAAGCCGTAAAAGAGATTGACGATCAATGTTTTTTTTTAGAAGGATCAATGGTACAGAGAGCCGAAGGACCAAGTGATCATTTTAAGAAGTTTCTAACTTTCGAGTTCCACCATGAAGGCAAAAAGCAGAAAGTTCAAGTGATCAATTTATGAAGTTTTTGACTTTCGAGTTTCGCAGCGGAAGGTAGAAGGAAGAAAGTAAAAGTGATTGTGTTATGAAGTTTTCGACTTCTGAGTTCCATCGCAGAAGGAGAAAAGCGAAAGCTGAAAAGTAGAAAATTTAAGTGATCGATTTATGAATTTTATGACTTCCGAGTTCCGCAGCGGAAGGAGGAAAGAGGAAGCCGGAAAGAAGGAAGTTCATGTGGTCATTTTAAGAAGTTTCTGACTTCCAAGTTCCGCCACGGAAAGCAGAAAGTGGAAGCCAAAAAGTAGAAAGTTTAAGTGATCAATTTATGAAGTTTCTGACTTCCGAGTTCTGCAGCAGAAGGTGGAAGGAAGAAATTTCAATTGATCGATGTATGAAGTTTTCGACTTCTGAGTTCCACAGTGGGAGATGGCAAGTAGAAGGTGAAAGGAAGAAAATTCAAGTGATCATTTTATGAAGTTTTGACTTTCGAGTTCCACAGCGGAAGGCAGAAGGTCAAGAGTCCAAGTGATAGTTTTATGAGGTTTCGACTTTTTAGTTCCGCAACAAGAGGTGGAAAGTGGAAGATGGAAGGGCGGAAAGCAGAAAGTCCAAAAAGATTGTTTCATGACTTTCTGACTTCTGAGGTCCGCATCGGAAGGCGGAAAGCGAAAGATGGAAGGGAGGAAAGCTTAGTTTAGAGCGTAAATGTCTATTGTGGTTGCATAATGGATATAACAATGGAGGAACGACTATTACAGGGGTCCTTACGCCTGGGGATGATTATACAAGGATGAATTTGATCATTTAATATGGTCAGGGTGTCTTTTTATTTTTTTTCTTTCATAACAGTTGGGTATTTTATTAATGTGTCTGCAGATATATGGATATACTTTTTTTTTATATTTGATTTTCTAGGTATGTTACATATGGTATCAGAGCATGGTTTCAACACTAGGCCTGAATAGGCTCAACACAAAACTGCTATATAAACCAACAAAATAACTCATGTTTATTTTGTCTTGAAAATTATCTTACAGAACAAGAGAGGTACAAACATTTCTGTGGGAAATATGGCAGATGTAGGAATGTCTGCAGAAGAGGAACATCACTCGGAACAACCTTTAAATGAAGAGGGTAATCTAAGGGATGGAGAGTTCTGGTTAGATTTAAATGAAAGCCGAGACAACAAGTTTGAGTTAAAAAGGACTGTAAATGAACTAAGATATGAATTAAAAAAGGTTAAGGAAGATAATGAGTGAATTATGAAGGCTCAAGAAGAATTGAACAGTATCATGTTAACAAAAATCCATAATGAAGAAAAATATAAAAATAAGGGTTTTGATCAGGAACTTCCTAAAACTGCCCCGTACAATAAATGTAAGGGTAGGAAGCTGGAATTTTCTAGCCATAACTCTAACACTTCAAGTAAAGAGTCAGTTAAATATCACAGAAAAACTCATGAGTCAAGTAAAAGCAATGATGAAAATAAAAAGAAGAAAAAGTACAGACCCTATGAGGAAATATCTGGGGATTTCAAAAAAATCAAACCACCCATGTTTAATGGGGAAATCGAGAAAGGCAAGGAGGCAGAGGCCTGGTTGTCTACTATGAAGAAATACTTTCATATATATAATTAGTCAGATGAGTTGAAAGAAAAAATGGCCATTTATAATCTGATCGGAAAGGAAGATATTTGGTGGAAAGATATAAAGAAAGTTAAGGATATAAAAGAAAGGTATGTAACCTGGAAAATGTTTAAGAAGCTATTTAAAAGAAAGTATTTATCTGAACATCATTATGAGGAAAAATCCAAGGAGTTTTATGAACTAAGCTTAGGGGCCATGACAATGAAAGAAATATGTAGTAATTTTTTAAGCTCACTTCGCTACGTTCCCTACATAATTGAC
The DNA here is from genome assembly GCA_001517045.1 of Pseudotsuga menziesii. NCBI lineage: Eukaryota > Viridiplantae > Streptophyta > Pinopsida > Pinales > Pinaceae > Pseudotsuga > Pseudotsuga menziesii. Next base: position 36,205 of record LPNX010206270.1, read on the forward strand.
GAGAATCCCAAAATACAATGGTTCCTTCGCTGCCTACCCATCATGTTTAAAGAACGGATTGAATATGACAATCCAAAGACATTGGAGGAAGCAACGAGGAAGGTGAACTTCTGTTTTGATCAAAACAAAAATAAAAGAGAAAGTATACCAACCTGGAAAAATCAAATGCCAAGTAATTTGGATTCTAAAGGAAAACAAAAGAAGTTCCATAAAAAAGTGGAAATAATCACAAAGGGTATCAAGGTAATAATTACAAAGGTTTTAAACCTTGGGATTTTGTAGTACCCTCAATTATTCCTAATAAAAACCCAGTACAAAAATAAACCTTAAAATGTAGGGAGTGTGGAGGGCCACACTACTTTAAAGACTATCCATTGAGGAAGCAAAAGTTTAATTTCCATTATATCGAGGAAGCTATGAAAGTTGGGGATATGTCTAAGAGAATGGCCAGAATATGTGCTGCATTGGAAAATCAACAAGTAGACCACCAGAATTCCATGGTTGAACTTGAAGGTATGAAAAACAATCAACCTATCTCTGTTTTAATTGATCCAGGCACAAGCCTGAGTTTTATTTCACCTAGAGTAGTGATTTATGCAATTTGGCACTTGAAAATTTTGATAAGTCTTGGCTAGTACAGTTAGCCACATGTATAAAAAGAAAGGTTACTAGTATTGTTAGAAAGTGCAAGATATTGTTGAATGATTTCCTTACACATGTGAATATAAATATATTTCCTATAGGATCTTATGATCTGTTGATAGGAATGGACTGGCTTAAAGAGCATAAAGTTTTTCTAAACTTTTTTGATAAAACATTTACATGTATTGATGATAATGGAAATGATGTGAAAGTAAAAGTAATTCCTAGGAAGGTAACCATTAGAGAAATATCTTCTCTGCAAGTGAAGATATCAGTAAGAAAGGGATGTAAGGTATTCGTATTATATATAATGAATGATAAGGAAAACAATATAAAACCTAAACTGGAAGGCATACCTATTTTAAAGGAGTTCGAATATATTTTCCTGGAAGAAGTCCTTGGACTTCCTCCCAAAAGGGACATAGACTTCACAATCGATCTGACACCTAGAGCGATACCAACATCGAAATATCCATATCGAATGAATATAATCGAACTCATAGAATTAAAATAACAGTTACAAGAACTAGTTGATAAAAGGTACATTCGACCAAGTGTGTCTCCCCGGGGAGCACTAGTCTTGTTTGTGAAAAAGAAAGATGGTACACTAAGATTATGTATAGTTTATAGGAAACTAAATAAAATGACTATTAAAAACCGATACCCACTTCCCCAAATAGATGATCTGTTCGATCAGTTCCACAAGGAAACTATCTTTTCAAAGATAGATTTAAGGTCGGGTTATCATCAAGTGCGAATAAAGGATGAAGAAATTTTTAAAACAAGATTTAGGACTTGTTACGGTCACTATGAGTTTTTCGTGATGCCCTTTGGGTTGAAAAATGCACCTATTGCATTCATATGTTTAATCAAAAACATCTTAAGCAAATATCTGGATACATTTGTGGTTGTCTTCATTGACAACATATTAATATACTCTAAGAATGAACAAGAACACAAAGAACATCTAAGAATAGTTTTTCAAGTTTCAAGAGAGTAACAACTTTATGCAAAGTTCAGTAAGTGTGACTTTTTCAAAGACAAGATTCAGTACCTAGGACATGTTGTGTCCAAGGAGGGAATCTCAGTCGACCCAGAGAAAATAAAGGCCATCATGGAATGACCAGTTCCTTAAAATGTATCTGACATCAGATCATTTATGGGAATTACTGGATACTATAGGAAGTTCATAGAGGGATTTTCTAAGATTTCCTAGCCCATAACTTCTTTACAAAAGAAAGGAAATTTTTTTGAGTGGACTAAAAGGTGCAAGGAAAGTTTTAACAAATTAAAACACCTATTAACCACCAACCCAATCTTAAAAATTGTTGAACCATTCAAGCATTTTGTCGTATGTACCAACGGTTGCAATGAAGGGTTAGGTGGAGTATTACTACAAGCTTATGAATCCAAAAAACTAAAAGATCATGAGAAGAATTATGCAACACATGATCTAGAACTTGCTGCTATAATTCACACCTTAAAAATGTGGCGACATTACTTAATTGGGAGAAATTTTTTACTTATGTCAAACAACATAAGCCTTAAATATTTATTTGATCAACATAATTTGACTGCAAGACAAGCCAGATGGTTGTCCTTTCTAAGCGAGTATGACTTCTAAATAAAGCATATGAAGGGAAAATAAAATAAAGTAGCAGATGCTTTGAGTCGACATGCGAATTTACTGTGTGCAAGCAGCAGCTACAAATCTGATCTAGAAGATCAAATTTTAAGTACTGGAAATTCTGATGGATAATATCAGAGGTTAAAAGAAAAGACTATTAAAAATGAACAAGAACAAGTAAAAACTAACTTTATCCTAAACCAACAAGGACTATTGTTGTATAAAAACAGGTTGCATGTACCTAACATAAAAGAAATTAAATTGACAGTCATGGATGAACTACATAAAAGATCCTACTCAGGGCACTCTGGGTATCAAAAAATGATTACCATGACCAGAAAGGACTTCTTTTGGCCAAACATGAAGAAGGAAGTGGCTGAATACTTAGCTCGCTGCCTAGAATTTCAGAAAGTTAAAGCAGAGCATCAACATCCTGCAGGATTGTTACAACCACTACCCATTCTAGAATGGAAGTGGGAGACCATTAGTATGGATTTCATCACCGTATTTCGCAAGAATTTTAGACGACATGACTCCATCATGGTTGTGGTTGAGAAATTAGGCAAAGAGGCTCATTTTATACCTATCAAATATACCTACAAAGCTGTTAATATTGCAGACATCTTCATGAAATAAATTTTCAGGTTACATGGAATACCAAAAGTGATATTCTCAGATAGAGACATGAAATTTACACGTAATTTCTGGAAAGCCTTGTTTAAAGGCTTGGGTACCGAGTTAAATTTTAGTACTGCATATCATCCACAAATGGATGGGCAGAATGAAAGAGTAAACCGGGTGCTAGACAAAATTCTATGAATGTATGTTATGGGAAAACCAAGTAAGTGGAAAGACTACCTACACTTGGTTGAATTTACTTATAACAATAATTTCCATGTTTTTGCAGGTTTGAGTCCATTTGAAAATTTATATGGGTGCAAGTGTAATACTCCAATCTCATGGAGTAGTCTTGTTGATAGATTAATGTTAGGACCTAATTTATTAGAATATATGGAACTAACCGTGAAACAAGTACAACAAAACTTAAAGGCTTCATAGGACAGGAAAAAATGTTATGTTGACTTAAAAGAACTCCTAGAGAGTTCCAGGTGTGTGATCATGTATACATAAAGGTCAATCCCAAGAAAATTGTCTTGAGATTGGGGAAGTGCAAGAAATTGGCATCCAGGTGGAACCAGAGGGAGAGTTCCAAGCGAGACTAGAGTGCATTCTTGATAGAAGAGAACTTTTACTTTGGAACCATACCATTGGAAAGGTAAAGGTTCAATGGATGCACCTTAGTCTGGAAGAAGCTACTTGGGAGGTGGAAAGTAATATGAAGGAGGCATATCCATGCTTATTCCAAGAGGTTGACATGGATGAATAAAAAAAAAGGTTATAATACCGAGGATGGTGTTATCTTTTAAGGGGAGGTGTATGTAATACCCCCCGATTTAATATTTTTGAATTTTGCTGGAAAATACTTTGATTATTATTATTCTTTGACAGGAGATCAAGAATAAAACATTTTTGTAATAAAACATTCCTTATTAAAAAAAAATGTTGAAGAAGAACACAAGTGGATATAGCTATTGAAAGAGTGTTTTCTAATGGGTAAAAGCATGGTAATGTGTCTCACTTTGCAACAAGAAAATTTGTTCTGTTTTCATAAATTTATTTAAAGTATTTATTATAAAAATTAAAAAATGTGCTTTAAAAAATTTCAAAAATTTATTTTAACAATCAGTTATATATTATTTTCATATTCACATGAAAAATATTGATTTTGATGTCTTAAAATGATACTTTTTGGGTCGCGCTTTTACGTAGACATAAAATGTATTATTTATATTGATAATTTAATAATAATTAAAATATATCATAAAATAAAATTAAAAAATATGTACAACAATCTTAAATGTGTCTATAAAAAAACCTGTTCAAAAAAATTGGAATTAAAAAAGTAAATGAAGATAGATATGGGGCGTCGCGGTTTTGTGAGTACTTATAAGATGCCTGAAATAATACTAAATGACCTTTAAAGAAAATGAAATAAATAAGATAAAAATAATTTGTTTAATTTAAAAAGAATACCATATAATAGCTCATTCATAATGAAAATTTTTGTTTCATTACATCATTATCTAATTATTGATGGATTTGTAGATTTCTAAAAAAATACTTTTAGTTCATAAATTCCATCGCCGCAAAAGGGGAAAAAGTGAGACACATTACCATGCTTTTACCCTAACCCACAAGAGGAAAATGACAAGCGGTGAATACCATTGAGTGAGAAATCAAGATACATGAGGCATCATCCCCAAAAATCAGGTCTGCACTCCTAGTTGAGTTTCTAAAGAGAAGGAGGCTCATAAATGATGAAGTCCTAGGTAAAATACTATTTAATAGTATGTCCATGAGCAGCAGGAGGCTAGCATTGGATGGGGATTAACATCTGTGTAATGCAAGAGATGGTGCATGAAGATATTTTGCTCTTGTGGTTTAGTGAACAAGCTCGGGGGTTCTGGAGCAAGTAATTTGGCTGCTCAGGGAGTTGGTTGGGAGGAACAACTTCTCCACTTGTGTTTTCCAAGCATTGGTGCCAGGTTCCTACTTTGTTTTCTTTGAATGATTTTAGATGCAACATGATGTAAATGTGATCTGTTTGGTTTCAAATTCAATAATTGAATGATTTTAGAATTGATGAGTTGCATCTAGCAAATGGAATCCTCTGTTGAAAACCTTATTCCTATTTTTAACGATGTTTTCCTAGTCTGTACCAATCCAACTAAATCTTCATTAATTCTGTTTCTCAATTTTAGTACACCAATTGAAATGTTAATGTTGGTTCTAAGTATAATGGATTGGATCCTCTATTTTACATGGTATCAGATGTTCCTATTGTGCATTTCCTGTTCCCCTTGATTTCTGTAATTCTTTATTAATTCTACATTACGAATTTAGGTTGCCAAATGAAATTATAAAACTTGTTTATAGTTTAGATCTGAGTTTTCAAAATTGAAATTGAATTGATTTGCATAGAGAAAAACTGTAATTAAACTATACAAATCCTTTAAGCCACTTAGTGTTGGTTCGAATTAATGTCGTTTTAATTCCGTTGTAGTAATTGCCCAGCCATTTAAATTGTCAATCTGAGGTTCATAGGCCTACGAAACACATGCAAAGTATATGTAGGATTGAAGCGAAATTAAGCTAATCTAACCCACGGTGAAACTAAGACTAATCTAATCTAACCCCCCTTAAGCTAAAACACACAATTTCTAATCTAATGCAGGAAGATGAAACACATGGCTGAAAGTGAATTGCATAAAAGAAAGACAACATATGAAGAGCAACAAGAAAACACACGTGAGATCACATTAACAATAAAGAAATCTTAATTTAAATCACAAGAATCAATGACAAATCATGAAAGCATCAAAGCCAATATTATGAACAAAAGCTAAGAATTCCCTTCTCCATATTACAAAGTCAAGACTAACTTCTAAAATCTACTATTCTCTAAGATAATCTAAGATCTAAGATATTCTAAGATAATCTAGCATTTAAGATTATTGAAATGAAGAGAGAGCACTCTCTTTTATACATGAAGGAAATAACCATCTCATAATGAGAGATCCACTATTCACTCAACTACTTTCCTATTATTACAAGGTATGATCCCTTCAAATCCTCCACATATCTCTCACAAATTCTCCGCATGTCTCTCAACCAAATCTCCATGATCTTCTCCTTGGAATATTCTTTGCATAACTATCTTCTTGAAATGGTGGAGGAGATATACGTGAAGCATTTTCTTTGAATTAATCCTTCACATATTCCTACACATTACAAATCTCATCCACACTTTGAGATATTAGTGAAAAACATGTTAATTTTCTAATATTTAATCATAAATTCACTTATAATACTTAAAATAAATAAAGTGGAAATAATAAGGTGAAACTCACATATATGTATGGAAATGGTATGATAAAAAGTTAATGGGACGATGAAATGTGAGGAATAGTGGAAGATAAAGTGGATGGAAAAGTGACATTTCTGAGTCCCAACATACTCCCCAACTGAACTTGTTGCATGTCCTCATGCAACCGTGTATGGATATTCTCAAGAAATTTTGGCATCTAAACTTTGGCTTTGATTGATGATGTCGTTTTAACAATGAATATTTCTGGGATGTGAAATACATGAGTAACAACTGGCATTTCCTTATGGTTGGTTCTTGTGTGACAACCATGAATATAAAGAATGCTGGTTCTTGTGTTAACAACATTCATTTCATGATGTGAAATGCATGAGTAAGAGCTGACATTTTCCTTATGGTTGGTTCTTGTGTGACAACCATGAATGTAAAGAATGTTGGTTCTTGTGTTCACAACATTCATTTCATCGTCTGTTTTCTAGCTTCATAATAATTTAACCATTCACCCACTGAAAACGATAAGCTCTTAATGTGCATAGAAACCATCATCATGCATAAAAAAGTCTTTTGTTTATCTTTATGAATCATTCCAATATGTATATCAATGTGTATGAAGCAAAGTGCAATAGAGGATTTGTCGGAAAATAAATGCTCGTGAATGGTAAATGAGATGAAAAATGGGTGATGGTGGTGAAAAGAATGGAATGATAATAGTGAGTATGTATTGAATATAGTTCCCTGTCCCTAGCTGATGTGGTTGCATGTCCTCATGCAACCTAGCATGGGCTGTGAAAGAAATGGAGCATGGTGAGGGAATTTTCCAAATTATTCATTTCTAGCATGTAAGGAATTGCATGATTAAAGTTTAGAAAACAACATACCCCCACTTACCCAAAAAGTAGATGAACGATGCAACAGGAATATAGCTGATGCCGCTAGATCGTGGAATGTGTCACTGCTACTTCAGTTGTAATTGTTGGATCATGGGCAATGAAGGAATCGAAACTGCTGCTGCTGAATCATGGAAAATATGTCACGGTTGTAGGATAAAAATGTAACTGTAAATGATGTTGCAGCTTTAACTACTGGAGCTGTTGTAATGTGAAGTGGAGGAATCTGAACTGCTACTGATAAATAATGGAAAATATGTCACGGCTACAGGATAAAAATGTAACTATAAATGATGCTGCAGCTGTAACTGCTGGAATTGTTGTAATGTGAAGTGGAGGAATCTGAACTGCTGCTGATAAATAATGGAAAATGTGGAAGGCAGAAAGTGGAACTGTGGTATACTCATATACCTGAAGTCATGTTTCTGCAACTACTTATGGAGTCATGAGAAAGAATGTATAGTCTTCACCCACTACAAAACCTAATGGTACAATTCTAGTCATGCGAATAAATTTGTCGAGGTCGAACATGAAGAGAAATCATTGGATTACCAGCCATTGATGAATGCCATTAACAAATGTGAGGCAACTCACTAGTGATGTCTATGAGTGCCAAGGTAACCAAGTACATCTTGTGAAGTGTGAATAGATGTGCTGATGTTGAGCCACTTGCAAGATCTAACGATCAAGGGACATTGATGAATTCCCATGATTGTCAGCAAGGGAACTTTCCATTAAGGCATGCAAGCCTCCAGGTACTCAAAATGAACTATAGTCTATATCCCATATAAGATGTTGAGGTCAATGGGGAAAGACTTGTTGAAAGGTGTGCCTTAAGAAATCCCACATCAGTCAACGTGAGTTGGTATAAAAATATTGGTAGGACTATCAGTGAAAAGATCTTAGAGTCAAGCAGTTGATATGGCAAGGCCACGTAGTCATGGAAAGGGAGCTGGTTTATTTTTTTTAGAAGGCAAACTGGAAAAGAAAAAGAGGGAAAGATGAACTAAAAAATATAAAGGGATGTATGCAACTCAGAAAGATAGGCATGTGTGAATTCATGATAGATAACGCGATGGAAAGTGGACTTCAAGACATGGATGGTGAAGGTGCTCTGAAGGAGAAATATGGATGACGCAAATGAGTTTATGGATGGTTTCTGTGTAACAACCAACGTTATTATGTTTATCAGCAAAATCATGAGTACCATCTCCTTCAGGCTATCTATCAAAGCATGTTTCTCAAAAATTTTGTGTTTCATTGAAAAATCACTTCAGCAGCAAAATGCGACTGTATTTGAAACCTGTTTCCCGTGCTGGTTTCATCCGATCATAGTTGTAACAACCCAGCCAGCTGCGACACACAGTGGCGATGGTCAGCTGCGCGACAAATAGATGCAACAAGCCAACTGCAACACCACATGGATGTGATAGCCAGCTACGCGACAACTAGCTACAACAAGCTAGCTGCAACACTCAACTGCAACAAGCCTAGCTACCACAACTGATTGCAACACACAAGAAACTTTCCGCGCTGTGAGAAAATTGGTTTATTGCACTTTTATTGATTTAAAAATCAAATATCCTGGGGACATTGTCAACGAGGCATGCTTTTTAAAAATTTTGTGATTCATGACAAATCACTTCAAGAACAAAATTGATGATCTTCAAACCTGAAAAATGATAGTACTAAACCTACAATCAATCTTGTGAGATTATTGTAAAATGCAGGAATTAGTACAAAGGCGAGTGAATTGAATTTCAAAAATAAAGTACTTTTTTTCCTTTGTCTTTGTGTGCTGTCAAAGTGACCTGAAGAAAACAAATTATCAAAGAGCGTAAAACTCATGCATTTGTATTGTTTTCGAGAATGGTAGAAAGTCCATTTGCAAATATATATATTTTTTAGTTTTCTTTTTCTTTTGCAAAATGTAAAACAAAAGAAATATTTTTTATAATTTTATATAGTTTTTTTGTTTTTGTTTTATTTTTACAACACACCAAAATAAAATAAATGCAAAAATAAAGAAAAATGGCAAAAATACTAAAAATTAAATTTATCCGGATATGCGTTCATGGGCATTCATGTCTCGACATTTAACAAAACATTCAAAATTTAAAAATTTTAATAGCTGTAACAACCAGCTGCAACACCACCTAGGTGCGACAACCGGTTGCAATAGCCAGTTGCAACAGTGGCTGCAATAGCTGGTTGTAATAGCCAGCTGCGATAGCGGCTACAACAACTAGCTGCAACAATGGATGCAACAACCAGCTACAACAGTGGCTGCAACATCAGTTGCAACAACTGGCTGCAACAACCAGCTGCGACAACGCCTGCAACAGCTAGATGCGACAGCGCTTGCAACTCTCTTTAGATCATAAATCAACGCTAATATAAAATATATGCATACCTGCCCCATAAGTATCTATTTGCTGCTCCTGCCCATAGTTCTGAGTTATTATTTTTTTATTTTTCATCTTTGTGCATGCAACCTTTCACTTGAAATCACAGCCCAAGTTTTGGTATTATTCATTCGGTTGGGATATAGGAAGTCAATGCAATTGCCAATCCATTTGATTTAAGACCTACCTCACCTTCCTTCTTCTTGTGGTGTTAAGACCGGTTCATTTGATGCTCAGTTGTTCAAGGTTTGGAAGAGTTAAACAATTGGATTGATTAAGTTTATTGGCTCATAAATCGGCTGACAACCATCGCAGGACTTTATGTACTTCTTGCAGTGTTTGAAAACTATTGGTCACCAAAGGCTTACCTGTAACACTTTCTGAGCCGTCACTTTACCTCTCAGTGCAGAACCAAATGTAGAACCAAATATCTGCTACATTGGAAAACCGGCCATCTCGAAATACGGCTTTTTCACATTTAGAGAAATGCAAACTACTCTCAAACCAAGTCAAATTTTCACAAACCGCTTGCGGTTCAACTAAATGAGACCCTTATGCACAAAACCCATGTTCCCAATTTTTTTAAATTTATCACTATTTACTCATAAAATCCACTCGAAGTTGACTGTCTTTAAATGGGGGTTAATTGAGGGAAAAGCAAAATAAATAAATAAAACAAGCTGAGTGGTTCAGGTATATTCATTCACGTAATACAATCTTATTTTCCACCATGCAATATGATGACGGGCCAATCCTCAATGCCAATTTCGCTCAACTTTTTGATCGTGTAGCCTGAAAAACTCATTATTCCTTCACTACATGTATTACAAACGTTGTAAAAAATAAAATAAATTTAAGCATCCCTTGCCCAATAAGAATTCAATGTATGATATTCAATAAGAGTCCTGGTGAACTGAAAATATCATCCACATTCAAGTTGAGATCAGAGTGGTCATTAATATTTCTTGTTGCTTGGAATAGCTTCAAATGCTATCCTTGTCTTCCATTAATAGGGGCGACGTTTCTCCATTGTCCATTGAAACATTTCAACAGGTGTTTAGGAGGTTATTAATAAGGTATTGAAAACAACATAAATATTGGGTAACTTATTTTTGAGATGGGAGGAATGGATATTGAGCTAGACGGCTGGGTTGGAGGATATGCATGTAACCAATAATTAGAAAAACTGCATTTGTCTACAAATTTAATGCAGAATCTCCAAAACATATGGCATGGTAAGTTATAATTTGGATATGCTCCTATTAAGACGATTCTCA
>LPNX010206270.1:53081-76847 GCA_001517045.1 Pseudotsuga menziesii
AAACAAATATTAAATAAAAGGATTAAAGTCAATTGAATTAAAAGTTATGGTTGGGAAGTGACCCAACCAACACCTTGCAATATTAATTTAATATTTAAATTTGTCCAAGTCAACTTAAATTATTTCAAATTAATCCAAGTCCAAATTGAGGGCTCAAGGACTTAAATGGTAGATGGAAGGGGGTTGGATAAAATTGATGATGAAGATAGGGGTAGTAATGGGGGAGGTTGGCAAACATGGAGATAAAAGGGAGAAAGGAGGGAGGAGAATGAGAGGATTCTTACCTTAGTTTTTTTAGAGAAGTTTTGGGAGAAGAGGGCTGCAAGGAAGGGATTCTTGTTGGAGATTGTTCTTTTGAGGGGATACAACAGTAGGGCTTGTACTCGGTTTGGGCTCGGGGGTCCAAAGGGGTACCTTTGGAGTTGGGTGGTCGGCGAGACCTCGCCAGTTGGCAGGGTGGAAAAACTGGTTGGGCTGGTTGAGTTTCAGAACTTGGGAAGGACTTTTGGCTGCAGGGAAAAGCAAGGAGAAGCGGCAAGAAAGGACAACAACAAAGGTGGATCTCCTAGCTACCTACAGGTATTTTCCAGCAGATTATATGGCAATTCTATTTATTAAATTTTAAAAGTTTATATGGTAAATTCTGTTTATTAAATATTAAAGGTTTATATGTTGTGATCATCCTTGCTACCTGCACAATTAAACAGTAAATTGTTAGAAAATATAAAACAACATTTTTGATTTTCAAACTGTATATATATATAGTTAATTTCTTGACTGTAAATAAAAACTAAAGGAGACCCAGTAGGGGGCTCTACAAAAACATTTTGGTTTACCAGAATTAGTCATCAATAAATAATACAGTGAAGGAGAGAATCGTTCAGGGGGTCTACTTAACCTGGTAGAATTTCTTACAGTTGCAGGAGTTTTAGGTACCTACTGCTGCTCTTGATTTTCTGGTGCTTTTGGAACTTCATTTTCTTTGATTTCATCAAGCACCGTGTACTCTGTGTTTTCCTTTTCTTCATTCTTTCCTTGCAACTGATCTTTGTACATGACCTTTTCATTGAATACTACATCTCTACCCCTAATGATTTTGCGAATTTTAAGATCCCATAAGCGATAACCAAACTCATCAACCCCGTATCCAATAAAGGTACATTTATTGGATTTAGCCTCAAGCTTTGTTCTATCATCTTTATCAATATGGACAAATGCTTCACAACCAAAAGTTCTCAGAAATGAGTATTTTACCTGTTTTCCTGTCCATGCCTCCTCTGGAATGCCACCATCCAAAGTGCTTGAAGGCCCTCTGTTTATTAAATAAACATCAGTTTTTACAACATTAGCCCAAAACTATAAGGGCAACCCTGCATGCAATCTCATACACCTTGCATGCTCCATGATCATTTTGTTCATCCTTTCTGACACACCATTTTCTTGAGGTGTTCCGAGGACTGTATCCTCCCTATGAATTCCATTGTGTGAACAGTAACTATCAAAATCCTTGCTGCAGTACTCGCCTCCATTATCAGATCTGAGACATTTCAACCTTTTTCTTGTCTCATTCTTAGCCAAATCTTTCCTCTTCTTAAAAGTATCAAACACATCATATTTTTGTCTAATGCAATAAACCCAAGTTTTTCTAGTTGCATCATCAATAAAAGTAACATAATAACGAGAGCCACCAAGAGATTGTACCTGAGCTGGTCCCCATACATCTGTATGGACAAGCTCTATTTTTTCACTCTTCTTTTGTTTCCCAACCCTGAGAAATATAACTCTCTTTTGTTTTCCATAAACACAGTTCTCACAAAATTCCAAACTTACCTGCTTTAGATCAGGAAGCATTTTCCTTGAGTGGCGAATCTGCATCCCCTTCTCACTCATGTTGCCAAGCCTATGATGCCACAACGCCGCACCTATTTCTGTGGAAGCTACATAGGTAGAATAATTAGTATTATGAGGACATAAATATAACGTAACTATCCTATATCCTTTTGCAATTACCATTGATCCTTTAGTGATCTTCCACCACGTTTCTCCAAACATAGACAAAAGCCGCTATCTCCCAACTGCCTTGTTGAGATCAGATTTCTTTTCATAGCAAGAATGTGCCTTACATCCTTTAGCAGCCGTTCACTTCCATTATTTAACTTAATCCGTACCTTACGCTTTCCAACAATTTTACATGGTTCATCATCCCCCAATAGCACATGCCCAAAATCACCTTGAACATAATCATGAAAGAATTTCCTATGGGGTGTCGCATGACATGAAGCCCCTGAATCTACTACCTAGTAATCATTAGTATTATCTAATGCAAGAATCAAAGCATCTTGTAACACATCACTTGCTACATTCACTTCCTGAGTAGTCTCTTGCTATCTGTCTCCTTTTTTCTTTGGAGCTCTGCAGTCTTTCTTTAGATGTCCTTTCTTACCACAGTTCCAACACTCTATTTTTCTGAATCTGGACTTGGATATTCCCTTTCTAGACTTGTCACAATTTCCTTGGCTCCTTTCTCTCTCGTTTTGTCTCCCTCTGCTCTCCATGGTCAACACATTACCTAATGTCTCACTTGTGATTTTTCTTCTCATTTCCTCGCTAAGAATAACACCAACAACATCATCAAACTTAAGAGTGTTTGAACTAGGGATAGAGTTACTTATAGCCATGACCAAGCTATTCCAGCTTTCTAGCAATGAGCACAAGATTAGAATATCCCTAACCTCATCATCAAAGTTCACTTTTACAGAACTTAACTGACTGGTAAGTGTATTAAACTCATTTAAATGGTCAGCAATAGATCCACCTTCCGACATCTTCATATTAAATAAATGCTTCATTAAAAATACCTTGTTAGAAGCCGAGGGTTTTTCATAGAGCTTACTCAATGCGCTCATCACACCCTCTGTTGTTTTTTCTTTTGAAATATTAAAGGCCGCCGATGAATCCAGGCACAACCGTATTGTTCCCAGTGCCTTTCTGTCAAGAACCTCCCATTCTTCATCCTTCATAGCCGCTGGCTATTTTTCTTTTCCTACCAATGGCAGGTCCAGATTCTTCTGGTACAAATAGTCCTCCATTTGCATCTTCCATAACTGATAGTTTTGGCTGTTAAATTTCTCGACCCTAAACTTTCCTTCTTCCGCCATTGCTCCCACTCGAACCAGGAACCCTTCTTTCCTACGAGTTTACCAACCAAATAGACCTTTTGGCTCTGATACCAATTGTTAGAAAACAAGACCACAGAGCAATAACAGATATACAGTTAAATCAATAAACAAGATGCAAAACACATTAAAACATTACAGAGAGACACAGATATAACGCGGTTCACCCAAATGATGGGCTACATCCACAAATAAATTATCAGTCCTTTTATTACAGTCCAGAAAGATGAAGGGATACACCCTGCAGCAAAACCGTTGCACTTCCTCTTCACGTTCTCACAGTCTCTCTTCCAATACAATGCAATACCATACTCAGTCGTTTTACAATGCTTTCTTTTATAGGGGAAATAGAATGGGAAAATTATAGGGTTAACCCAATACCATGGGTCCGCAATACCGTTGGCCAACACAAATCCCAAAAAAATTTCTCAGGGGCTCCACCGTCGAACCCTCGTTTCTCGGGGGTGCTGCCCCCTAACCCCCGTGTCTCGGGGGCGCTACCCCCAAACCCCAAGGCAGGGGGAATGAGTGTACAATACTCCTGGGTTACAATCACAACTAAATAATATCTCTAGATCTGGAATATTAGGCTCCACAACCAACAGATAAAAGGTAAATGGGACGATGAAATGTGAGGAATAGCGGAAGATAAAGTGGATGAAAAAGTGACATTTTTGAGTCCCAACACTTAGCGCAGTTGGGGATTTGTTCTCAAATATTGATCAGTTAGCGGGAGCAAGGTATGGTTGCAACCACCAGGATAAGTTTCCTGATCAAATTAACTTATTTTTCCAATTCGAAAATATTTTCCAATTAACTTATTTTGCCAATTCGAAAATATTAACTTATTTGACTTATTTTGCCAATTCGAAAATATATACGAATATTATGTTGGAAAATAATATGGTCCAAGATGGTTGTGTAAAGAGAACTAGAGGGGCTATGCTTGGAAAGGGGGCCTGAGGGAGAATAAATCATTTAGTGCCAAGTGTCAACCTTAGAACTCATCCAAAATTTTCCATGTGTTTTAAATGAGCCAATTATCGTATTTTGTCTAGTAAATCCAATCATTGAATGCATCTGTGAGGTTGGTGGGAAAAGTCACTTCACGTAGTTATTCATGCATGGGGGTGAATGCACTTTTGTGAAAATTTTGTCAAATGTCAAAATTCGGTTCTGCAGTTGTCAGAAGTCCTTTCTTCTATGGCCAGAAGCTATGTTAGTTGTCTTTTGACCATCATCTCATATCCCTTTGAGTCAACACTCATTCTATCATTTTTTTCTCTCATGTAGATCTACACTACATAGAGTTTCCTATTATTTTTCATGACCGTTACCAAACTATGTTTTAACTCAAAAATTCAAATTTAGAGAAGGACTATAGATTTGAAGGAAAAATATATGGATGTAGGTGAGAATAGAGGCTGCACAATTTAGGAACCTTTACACATTAAGTTTTATGACTCACGTATGCTTGGTAAGCCATGAATTATGCTACAAGAGGTTCTCCAATGACATACAACATGTTGGATTATTACTACACACTGATAAGTATTGTAAGGGTTGGATTTCTTTAGGGAACTAAGGATCAGAGAAAGGGAATGCTTTCCTTGTGTTGTGTGCAGTAGTTGAAAGGATTTCCATGGCTGTGATGGTTGAGTGAGAACCCTACAAAGCTCTAGATGAAAATTTGGCTAAGCATAGAGAAAAGGACAGGTTTCTTGAGAGTGAGAAGCTTGTAGGTGTTTCCTCGCGTTAGTGACCTCATAGCCCAACTTGGGGGTGGCTTCTTAGTAAAAAAAGCATATGTAGGACAGAGTGCCTACGTTTGGGTGGAAAATTGCTCTTACATAGACAGTTGCTTGGATCTCCTTTATTAAAGATAATCATTCTATTGTATCTGATGTGCAATGATTTTATTATTATGTCTAGATGATAATTATGCTTGTAAATGCATGTGTTGTGTGTGTGTGGATGAAGCTTATTTCCACTGTGTATTTTTATTATGCATTTGCACATGTATTTTAAATGTTATGAATTCATAATTTGGCCATTATGTGAAATTTAGAATCCCATAGATAGTTAATTCCCCCTCTTGCTGGCTAGATTGGGTGAAGGGGACATTACATAATGGTATTAGAGATTCTAGTTGCAATACCAAAGCTGTATGGGATAGAAATGCACAATTACATGGATAAATTAGAAATGATTATGCAGAGATTTGGTTCTATTAAGTGATAGATAAGGGGAAAGAGTATGAAATTAATTTCAAAATAATCCGCTTATTGTCAAATGAAAATTTCATATAATCTTGAATTTTTTGAAAAATCGGGAATTTTTAAGTGGGTCCCACCCTTGCAACATGGGAAGGTTGCATAATGTAGAGGATACACATGGGTTGGAGTATGATGTGGACCCTAAGTACAAGGGAGTGTCAAGTGATAAAGATATTTGATATACTAATGAGGTCCAATAGTAGTTTTCACCCTAATATCCTAGGGTTCTAACAAAGAAGGCTCAATCATACCCTTTGTCATACTACTTGACTACTTAGGTGCTAGACAGTAATAGTCCTAATTGTTATATTTAGTGCCACTATAGTAGAAAAATGGTTGATCAGATGTTCTAAAGTTGGTTTTCAATTTCCTAGGGGTCTTATAATATACTTGAGGGTATGTGGAAGTTAATTTCCCTATACAAATCATGTTTGATGCAATACTACTTGAAGGGGTACTAATAGGGGTTATAAGGGTTTCCAATAAGGCGAGTCAACGTGTAATTCCTACATGTATCCTTCCCTAAACATAGTTTTACCTTCTAAATGACATATCCTTGTGTTATATAAATATGTATATAACATTAAAAAATATAGTATTTGGCTGCACACTTGGCCCAAGAAAGTGCTCGTATACCACTTGTAATGTACTTAACTAAGATTTACAAATAAAAATAACATAATGGTATAGAATACTAGTGTTGAACCTAAAATACGAGAGAGAAATAAACAAAGCATGAGATTAAATCCTTATATTATTGATGTCCAAAAGAGAGAGCATTATTTACTTGTCTCTTTAAGGGAGCGACCTCCTAGGAGCAGAGCTCCAAATACAATAACAATCATTGATATGATTACAAAACCTTATATTATATATATAATGCATTAATAGAAAAAAATCTAACTACTTGTGGTCCCACTATTAAACATGATCAACTACCTAATCAACCTTAATTAATAAAGAGACCCTTTTACATTGAGTAACTAATTATCTAATAGGTTTTATTCGAAGAAGATGGCCTCATACATTAATAAAGTACACCAAAATATCTTAAAAGTAGAGGGGTTAGGGTGGGACCCTAACACATTTTTTTTAGTAAAGGATCTAGGGGATGATGTAAGAAGATGCTTCCCTCTCATGACACATTAGTTGCAATGAAAATCTAGAAAAACAACATTAGATGTAAAAAGATGAAATGTAGGAAATCGAATAAGCATATTGAATATATAACGTTTACTTATGGAAAAATTGTGAACTCAGTGAAATTCACATTCTAATAGAATGTCTACATTATTTCCCCTCTAACACATAATTCATACATTCACGTTAAGACACAAGTTTAGTTTCAAGATGATAGAATTTCTTGATTTTTTTTGTACAATTGGAGATAACAAATTTTTGTGCTCCACTATCATTCCATTTTTTTAAATGTTAATTTTATATTTTTAAAACATTAATAAAGTCAGTGAAGTCCTCAACTTACAAGGTCAATCGTTAAGACTTTGTTTGAGGGTCTTAACTTAATTAATCATTTTTTTAATGTGTAATTCTCCATCTATACTTGTGCATCATACAATGTTTTTTCAAATGTACGAGGCACTAAAAATATATAATAGACATAAAAGGGCTATGTATTTTAAAAATATGATATATGTATAAATAAAAATTAATAAAAAATTGAATAAAACATACATACATACATACTGTTACAGTTGATTTTACCACACATGGTGGATCACACCTTTATGGCCTTCCCTGTCCCTCTGCAGACTCTTTAGACCCCATGGACCATTTTTGTAACTTTGATGTTTCCAAGATCATCCCTAAAAACATGTCTTATTTGCTATACGTGACTTTTAAACCTATTCTCGCGTATATACGCGGATTTGACCCTCAAACCCGCGTACATCGATATGTGTGCAAAAGGCCAAATAGTTTTGGAGTTTTCCTTGATGTGGATCTGAGTCACTTATCTCTTGGCCTTCCATATGCCTTGAGATCACTCGGATTTGACCTTCCATTACCCCATTGAAGCACTATATAAGGAACCCTTTGGATACATTGAAAGGGGAGGAATTGAAGAGCAAGAAAACTATAGTCCATTGTTGCTGAAGCTTATACTTGAGTCTGCATCCCTTTGTCCCTTAGAGCACTTTGTGTTCTTCCCAAGCTTTCCTTTGCTTTGAGCTTGCTATAGAGAGATGGAGGCCCAAGTGGAGGACTCAGTTTCTCCGATTCGCAGACGTGTCGATAGAGGTTGTCACTATTGTAATCTCTGTTTTATATTAATAGAAATATCTTTTCCTATTCAATAATGTGTATTTAAATGAGTATTGAATCCATGGATGCTTTTAAATTCTTATATGCTATTGATTATATATGCTAGAGTAGGACTAACACAATTATATATAGCATGCTTGTCTTGTTTGTTGAATGTTGAGAGAGCAAATTATCAATACAAGTGGGAGTGGAAAAGCTCAATGGGGATCTACATCAACCGACCATAATAAGGTATGTATTGAGATCCTTTAGTGTTAGATGTTTGGTTTCTCTGGCATATAGGAAAGGATTGATTTATGCAGTTACTCTGTCTGTTGTGGTACCCCAAGCCATAGGAAGTTTTCTCTATAACACATACATACATACATACATATATATATAGATAGATAGATAGATAGATAGATAGATAGATAGATATAGATATATGAAATCCACATGCAAAAATCTATAAGTATTTTTAGTTTCATCAACAATAAACATGTGATTCAAATTTTAAAGCATGGTTGAAAACCACAATAAGAATAAGGAGTTGGACAAATAGAGTTGTTTTGTTTATGTAGCCCAAACTATCAAATCCGTTACATTTTGAAGCTAAAACCAAAGAAACCATCTCATTCAACACACAGAGGAAAAATGAAGTGCATTTATTTTTTAACCTAAAACATTGTGCACGTGTTAATAACATGCATGTGTTAATACCACACATGTGCTAAACTCTCTCTCTCTCTCTCTCTCTCTCTCTCTCTCTCTCTCTCTCTCTCTCTCTCTCACGTGCACACACTTTTTTATTCCATATTCTTAGTGAAGGATCTTGATCTCAAGAAGCTTCAATAAAATCCTAAGATAGTTCTTTTTAGTCTTTAATAGTGATCAAAGTCCCACAAACCATACATCCATCTATGTAGTTGTATTAGAACATGTTCATGATGCTTGAACTTAAGGGGATCTAGTTAGGGAATGAGGACATTCTGTCTCTCCATCAACCAATTCCAAGGCCCTTAGGATGTTATTTCCCTACCATGACTATGATCAAGAATCTGAGACTCATCCACTATGCACAAAAGATGTTAATGGTACTCGTATCCAAATCCTCATGCAAATACCCCTTAGTGACAGATTGTGTTAATATATCTAAGGTTTCTTTATGGAACTTGAGATAGAGAAGGTTCAATTAGGAATTAATTCCCTTATTTACACACTTGACCATGTGGCATGGTTGATACCCATTTTCAGAGCACAAAATCTACCCATGATAGTTGTATCCCACTTGCAGGCCTTTAAAGGATCCCTACAAAGGACTAATGTGTCGGTATGATGATTCATTCAAGGCTCTTGAGTCTAAGTAGATTCAACAATATCCAAAGGTGCTTGTTTTCCTTCCTTGACCATGTTCAAGTATGTACAACCCATACATGGTGTGCCAAATATTTTAATGGAATCCATATCTAACATTAATGGCAAAGGTCCTTGAGAGAGAGATTTCATTGTGGTGTGTGGGTGTTGTTCATGGTGATTGAGCTCAAGAAGTGGCATTTAGGGAACAAGACCCATTATTCTCCTCTAGTGCCTTTGGATAGAAGTCTAGACACATTCCTAGTGCATAACTAAACCTATTGATTGCATTCATAGAACCCTTTGATGTGATTGTTAACCAACATATATCATATATAGGGATTTGAGCACTTGCTAATGATACTTAATCTTGAGAAGCTTCGTTTAGGATTTTAAGATAACGCTTCCCTCTTCCAGTCAATGTCAAGGGAATGAGGATGGTGTTTCCCTCTTATGACTATGGTTAAAGTGTCGAAACCCATCCACGGTGTGTGAAACATTTAAAATGGAACCCATATCCAACTCATAGGGAAAATACCCCTATTAAGGGATCATGTCATTGTGTTTAGGGCTTGTTGATCCATAAACTATTGTGGATATTCCATTGGAACAGTTCGTCACAATGAATCTTACAACTTGATTCATTGTATTGGCTAAATTCCATAGAATGATAAATATACTAGAATTGAAAGGAAAGTAACTAGAGAAAAAAAAACCATTTACACAAATAATACAATATATACCCTTGGAAAACCCACTATGGGGAAAATCCCAACCATGAGCGAGGACTATTCCTTGATCTTCCCTTCTCCAACATGTAATGCGGATACAAAGGAAATGGTACTCACTATGGAGTTACCTTGGACACTATGGCTTACACAACTACTACATGTTCTCCTACTTCCTCTGCTATGCTCTAATATCCACTCCCTTATTGGTGCTCATCTATGGAACAACATAATAACATCATCATAATGGAATTCCTTCTCCTCCTAACGGTCCAGTATGTAACAAAACTCGATAGTCGACTACGATTATCTTAGGATTTGTACATGCCTCACTCTTGATTAGGGCTAGGGTTGTGGACCCTCTAAAATGATCTTGAAAGTCCACACAGGACTAGGTCCACATGTGTGGGTAATGAGAGCTAACATGGAATCTACTCCGTACCATGGTGGTCAACTAGATATGTCAACTTACAGGAGACCTAACTTCCTTGTAGAAACTCCATTTGAGATTCTCTTTACACCATTGGAAAGGTCTCGGAGTGTAGAATAACGTTGGGGGGGTCGCATACATAGACCATGAAGTTTAGACCCCCAAAAAATTGTTTAAGCCCTTAAATGGGCCCCATAATGTTGTAGACCTACAATCTACAAAATAAGACCTACCCCTAAAATGGGCCTTACAAGCCAATTCATCCAATCTTCCAGCCAAAATAAACCAAAATAGATGAAAAATTATATATTGATCCAATTCAGATCACTTGCTCATGACATTGGATCTAAAGAAGGTTGAATTAGGGATTAAATACTTTGTTCACCCCCTTGACCACGTGGCATGGTCCATACCAATTTTTAGAGCACAATACTTACCAACGACACTTATATCCCACTCAAAGGCTTACACATAATCTCTACAAGGGACTCATGTGCTAGTATGAGGACTCACTCAATGTTCTTGAATCTGAGAATATTCAACATTATGTAGAGGTTCTAATTGTTTTCCTTCCTCAACCATGTTCAAGGCCCTACGACTCATACTCGGTGTGCAAAAGCTCTCACTAGCATCCATATCGAGCCTTGGTGCCAAAGCTCCTTGAGAGAGAGAGATTTTGTTATGATTGTAGTTGTTGTTCATGGTGATCGATCCCAATGAGTAGTGGTTAGGGTACGAAGCCCATTCATTTTCTGTTATAACATTGGATAGAACTCTAAACACATTTCTAGTGCACAACTAACATACTGAAAACATACTTAACACGCTTGGATTTTTATGCAACAGACCAAATGTAAAGTTTAAGGATTCGTCAATAACACTTAAGCTTGAGAAAATATATTTAAGACTTATAGATAATACTTCCCTTTCCCAACTTAATATTATTATTAATATCTCCATTACTATTATTTAATTTTAATTTTACAACTTTTATGTTTTCATGTTAATTTTACACATTTCTTTTATAAACACGCCAAATCTTTACATTCACATTTCTTCCTACCATTTTTTTCGGGGGGCGGGCTTAGCCTATCTTTATAAGAAAATATTATAACAAGAAAATAACTTTAAGCTGTATTGAAAAATGCTACCATCAAATTTTAACAAAAAGCGTCTCTCACATCTCTCAAGAGTCGGCCATCTTCATCTCTTCAATCCACTCGCTCAAAATTTCAAAAAAGGTAATGAAGTGGCCAAATATTCTCTCATATAACGGCTCGCCTCCAATATATCTCAAGTCGCGCCCCCCCGCCCGTGTTGCGTCTCCACGTTGGCAGCATAGGTTCTCACCACTCACTGCAGCAGGCATGTCAACTTTTAGATTTTAAATAGTTTTAATGTAAAGGTTGGCATGCTTGCTGAGTATTGTTGGCCTTCTTATTGGATGTCAACATTGAGGTTTTATTGCTTTTTCATTTTATTGGATATTAACATTGAAATCTTATGGTGTTTTTTTTTTCATTTTATTAAATGGCAACATTGAGATTTTATTGGTTTCTCATTTAGTTGTCAACATTTAGGTATTATTGTTTTTTTCATTTTATTGGATATTAACATTGAAGTCTTATGATGAGTGGCTCCATTTCTCTTTGATTAAATCCATTTGTCCACCCAAAACATAATCACATATTATGTTATCCAAAGTTTTGACATAAATAGCCATGAGTGATACTTCCTTGTTGTTGTCTATATTTAATTTAGAATTTCCACGTATATTTAATCACTAGTGCAATAGATAATGTCTTATTGTGCCTCGTGCTTTCATACTTACATGAGCAAAGTTCATACTTACATAACCAAAAGCATAATGTGATAATGACATATTATGCTTTATATTATTTTGAAGCTTGGAGATAGTATATTAGTATAGAATAAAATAATATTTCTATGGTATGAGTTCACCGTGATCATTCATCATCGTCATTCTTCCAAGTTTAATGTGATTTGATATGCTAACAAGTTAGCTACTTGGAAATTGATAAATGTGATTTGATAAGCTAACAAATTATATACCTTGAAATTGATAATTTAGAATTTCTAGAACCTAACATGGTTTTGCAAAATTTGAGGAAAGATTTGGAGCACCAAGGAGCTATTTGAACCAGACATAAGTGTTGCTTCTACCTCAACCTAAAAAGCCTTGAACACAGGTGTTAAATAAGAGCTCATCAATAATTAGGTATAGTGTTTTCTATTCTAAGTAAGCTAAAACAAAGGCGAGGTTGATTTTGTAAATATTTATACAGGATGTAGAATAAATAAATGAGTTGACTTATGATAAGGAAATTGTTAAACGTGAAAAATAATTAATCTCATACATATGTTTAATGCATTTTGAGAAGATAGAAGCTATAGTACTTTCTTTGCATTTTTAGCTTTGAACCTATTCTTTTTAATTGTTGTCATAAGGATAAAAAAATCATCACATGCATCATTGTGATTCAACACAACAAAAAACAAGGTGAGCATGTTTCATAGTAAATCATTGAGAAGACTTATTTTAATGTCTCTACAAACCGAAGTTAACTTTAAAGAAATTCATGGCATAAAGAATACAATAAATAGAAAAATATGCATCCTGTACAAAGCTTGATTATTCATTTTTTTAATAACTCATGGGTATAACATAGGGGTTGATAAGGTATAAGAGATTAACCCTCACTATAGAGTTAATGATTGTTATTGATAGACCTCATATATGATGGAATAGGATAAAACCCATACAACTGGTACACCTCATAATGTAGTCCTGTCCCTTCATATAGTAGTTTGGTATATGGGAATTGAATTCCCCCTCCCTTCAATGTTCTTTGTAAATGATGGATGGAATGTTTTTGAGGGAAATGGAACTGATCTTATTGATAGTAATAGACATTAATCAACTACTGGAAGGTGCCAAACTGACTTGGAGAATGCTATGGTGTGATCTTGCAAGAGTTTGATAACAACATTTGTGTCTATTAGAAGAATGTTGAAGAGAAGATCAATGAAGTTGTTGCCAATGCCTTAATTTCGTGTTGCAATTATCACCAGTGTTATTCCTTTCCATTGTAATACCTAATATCATTGTTACCCTATAACTACAAATCCACATAAACAAATCTAGATTTTGTGTTAATCCTTGGTCTTTTAATTTTTAAATTTTTTGACAATGAAAGTGGAAGCTACTTTAATTTTATATTTTTCATATTGTAGGCTTTCTAGTCTAGATGAGAACAATTATTATCATCCAATGCTAACACGAAATGGTAGTTTACAAAAGTTTAGATGTGTGCGAAAAGAAAAATGAAATGTGAAAGGCATGCAATTGGGTGAATGGCAAAGGATTCCCATCAAGACAAACATTCTTGATTTTTACTATAGATACAAGTGATTGAAGCTTTAAAGCCAATAATAAACATATTTTAAGCACTTAATTTTGACAAATGAGAGGATTATATGAAATTGGCATTCTACACCATACTCATAAAATTCCCAATAAATAGATTATTACCAAAGGATAGAGTATTCAACAAAGGACATCAACTAATATGGTTATTCATTCTTTGAATCTAACATATCAACAAGTGTTCACTCTACACTCAATCATTGATCAATCTTGTAACAACTATTCATTATAAATCAATGTATGATATAACAAACATCCATATCATAATATACAGCTTGATGATGACTTTATACTCAAAACAAGACTCTTGTCATAAAATTTATATTTTTTCATAAAAACATAAAAAAGACTCCGAATTAAAAAGTTAAAAAAAGAGGGATCAAATTATGAATTTTTAGAAACCCCAGCTGGTGTCGATTCAATCAAAACCCTAAATTAAACCCTGAACGAAAAAGTGGTGCTACTAAAAGCACATTTTTGGGGGGCTAAAATCACGACTTTTTGGAAACCTTGTCTAGTGTTCGTGCAATCTAAACCCAAAATTGACCCCAAATCGAAAAGTAATGCAACCAATGGCGCCCTTTTATTATGTTGGGTTACAATTGCATTGATTTTGAAATCATGTAGAGTCAAAAGAATATTTATTTAGTTATTTTTTAAATAATTTTTTTTACTGCAATGCCTTTTGACATACTGGGCCAACCTTTGGTCTAAGAAATCACAACCTAGGGGCATCTAAGCTGTCAAAATCACCCGAGGATCGCACCCGGCTTGGGCCGCACAAACCTTTAGCATGGTTAGATTTAGATGTCTACTGAAACTTGATTATTTTTTTAATAACTTTAAAAATAGTTATATTTTAATTAAAAAATTATCTAAAAAAAAAATTAAATTATTTTGAAAAAAAATGGACATTTAAAAAAGTCTCTTTTTTTAAAATAAATTTAAATTAAAAGAAAAAAACAAAAACAAATTAAAAGTGAAAAGGAAAATTAAAATCAAATTGTGAAAATAAATAATTAAAAGAAAAAAAAGAAAAAAAGGGGAAAAAAACTAAAAACAAAAAATTAGAAAAAAAAAACCAAAAAAAAACTAAAAAGGAAAAAACATTTTTTTGAAAAAATAAAAAATTAAAAGAAAAAGGAAAAGGAAAAGAAAAAAGAAGTTAAAACAATTTCAAAAATACAAAAAATAACATTTTAAAAAATTAAAAAATACAACTAATTAAAAATAAAACTAAAAAAAATTAAAACATTAACAAAAATAACAAATAAAAAAACATTACCAAAAATTACGAAAATTTAAAATTTCAAACATTACAAAATTTTAAAATTTAAAATTTAAAAAATTAAAAATTAAAAAACTTTTTTGCATCTCCTTCCCTCTTTCCCTCCCTCCCCTACAACCCCCCTCCATCTGTTCCCATTCCTCCACATCCTCTATCCACCACCTCCTGATATATGACCCTTTTTTTCCTTAATCGACCATGCTCAAGGCTCCAAGACCCATGCTAAGTACATAAAATATTTTAATGATGCACACATCCCACCAAGAGGCTAATGTTCTAGGCGTATATGGTTCTTTGAGGCATATTTCAAGGACCATGACCTTAGAAGCTTTATTTCAAGAAGCATATCCAGTGTGCAAAAGTTCCTAATGGTACCCATATCCGAATCAAGGACAAAGGTACTTTCTAGAGGCATTTTGTGGTGTTTTGATCAATAATTCATGTCCCACAAGACCTATAATATTAATTTTAGGGATGAAGGACCTTATTTTCCTCCCCCAATCATGGTTAAGGCCCCAAAACCCATCTGTACTACACAAAAAATCGTAACGATACCCCTATACCACACTTACGAAAAATATCCATTGTAGGAGGCCCATGTTCTAGTTCAAGGCCTTGATAATGGCTATTGGCCTACGAATCTTTGTGTAGGATCTAATTTCCTAGATTTCTCCCCCAACCATAGTTAAAGCCTCAAGGCCAATCTCTAATGCACACAACATTGTAATGGTACCCATATCTCACTTGAAGAACAATGATGCCCTAGTGAGGACATGTTATGTGGCTTATGACATTATTTATGGCTCTTGATTCTTAAAGACTTAATCAAGGACCCAAGGGCCTTATTTTACTCACTTGACATAGGCAATTCCTTAAGACACACATCCCTAGTGCACAAGACTTTATAATGGTATCCATATTTCACTTAGAGGCCAAAGATTGTGTCTAAAAGGCCTATTTTGTGGTGTTAGGTCATTTTATTATTAGTGAGCCTTAAAGGTCCATTTATGGTGTAAGACCCTTACTTTCCTCCCATGACTTTGGTCAAGACCTTGAGAGCTATCCCACTATGTAAAAACTCTTGATTGTGATCATATATAAATTATATGCTAAAGATCTACTTAAAAGGGTGTATCTTATGGTTCATGACCTTTATCATAGCCCATTTCCTCAATAATCTTATGTTAGGTCATAATTCCCTCAATTTATTCCACAACCATGGTCCAAGGGCCATCCCAAGTGCACAAAAACCTAATATTTCCACCCATATCCCGCTTTAAGGATAATGATCTCCTATTTTATGCACGTTTTGTGGTTTGAGACCTTATTCATAGTATTTGATCCTTAGACACTTCAAATAGAGTCTATGAGTTGTATTTTCTTCCCATGCCAATTGTTAAGGCATTAGGAGTCCCCATCCCTACTACCCAAGGCATTATATGAGCATCCATGTCATGTCAAATGGGATACATAAAAATCTCCAACATATGGATGATTTGGCCTAAGGACCCATATGGTCCATAGTAAAGATCAATACCATAATCTACCATTCTCTTACTTTATTTAAAACTAATGGACTCAATTTATAGTAACCAAGAGAAACCTAGACCATTAATCATGAGGCATAATCAAGGGAAAATATCAACCAATCCATAAATATTGATGATAAGCTCATCAATATAAAGGAGAAGTGGAGTATATGAATGAACTAATAGTTTTGGGCATTGTTATTTGACAAATAAGTCACCACCAAATACCTCCTCTAAATTTATGGTATTGATCTTTAGCACCAAATATGTTCCATGCATAGTTCTGGGAATTATTTAGTGGTGACTCGTTTATTAGGTAACATTGATATAACTAATAGGTTATTATTATCCATCACTTCACCATTATTTCTTGATGAGATTATCATCAAGCTTTATGGATTGGTTGATATCCACCCTTATTTGTGCCTTCTAGGTCTCTCCTAGTTACTATATAGTTAGTTCATCACTCTTTGAATCAAGTAATTGGAGGGTATCTTATGATATTGATATTTATCCTAAACCCTATGGGTCCTTAGGACAAATCATCCATATGTTGGAGAGTTGTATGGATCCCATTTGAACTCCATGCATGTGAGTGCTATAGTAGTTGTAACTGCGAGAACTTTACTAAAGACTAAGAAGGACTTATTTTTGTGGATGTTTCCCCACCTTGGTGTTTTATTGCAATGTCCCAATTTTCAATTCGAATGTATTTAACCTGATTATGTAAATGATGTAAATATGTTATTATGGATTCATAGTGCAGAGCTCAAGGATAAGGCCTAAGTGGTGAATGACTAGGAATGCATGATGTAAATATTGTTATTGGACCTTATGGTTGGCTTGTCATGCTAACTCGAAAAGATTTATAAATATTATGTGCATAAATAATAAAATGGTCCAAGAATGGTTGTGTAAAGAGTACCAAAGGTGCTATGATTCCACTGGAGGGGAAGAGGAAAGATGGGCATATGGGGAACTAATCTTGTTTCCAAGGGTCAACTTTAGAACTCACCCAAATTCTGTCATGTGCCCTGAATAAGCCAATTGTCTCCTTTCTTGACTATTAACCCAATAATTGAATGCATGTGTGAGGTTGGTGGGAAAAGTTATTTCATGCAGTTATTGAAGCATGGGGTTGATTACACCTTTGTGGAAGTTCTATCAGCAACCATGTCAATTATCTTTCACCATTTTCCCATACCTCTAGGAGTATATCATTGCACATGGATGATTCATGAAAACATGCAGATACATACTAGGTGGAGCTATGTATCACTATTAATGATTGTGTATAACCAAGCATTTCAAAATTAGAGATAAAGCTACGGATTTGGAACAAAATTTGATTGTTGTAGGTGAGCAGAGAGGCTGGGCCAACTAGGAAACCCTTCACATTGAGTTTTTCCACTCACTAATTCTTGGGAAGACATGGATTTAGGATATAGGAGGTACATCAACAACATTTAGAAGGGTTTTATTCTTCTATGCACACACTAGAAGCACCGAGGAAGATGGATCATCCAAGAGAACCATGGATTGGTGAAGGGGATTCCTGAGCCAATAAGGGTGTTGTGTGGGGAAGGTATTATGGAAGCCAAGGTTGTGCGGCTTGAGTGAGATCCATGTAGAGCTTTGTTTCAACATTTGGCTAAGAATGGAGATCATATCAATTTTTGGGCTAAGAGAGAGAAGCATGTAGTTATTTCCTTCACCCTAGTGGCCTCATAACCCAACTTGGTGGTGGATTCTCAATAGAAAGAGTATATGCTAGAAAGAGTGCCTATGGTTGGGTGGAAAATCATTCTTACACAACCAGTTGCTTGGATATACGCTGTTTAAGATAAGTATTCTTGTGTAGTGGAATAAAAAATGTTTTAAATTGATGCATGTATTTATTATGCTTGTATATGCATGAATATTGTGTGTGTGGATTAGTTTTTATTTCCACCATACATGTTCTGTAACACCCCGGTTTTGACCCCGTTGCATTAATGTATATGATGTAAATATTATATTGAATCATGACAAGGAGCTCAAGGCCAAGGCCCTGTATTTGGTTAATGTTTGGTATATAGGCGATCATGGTTGACGCCTATGGTTTTTGTGCTAAGTCAAGCACGTTTGTAAACATCATGTAAATATGCAAATTAATGAAAACCCATAGCCAACTATGTCAATGCAATGAATAATGAGATGGGGGCATGATTTTCCTAAGGATATGGGGGTGGGGAACATTAATCTTGAACCAGTTTGGGGAAAATCCATGTGTCATGGGGAGAACCCATCAAAACTATCAACTACCCTCTTTCTTGTCTTCTCTTCCCAACCATTTATTCTACCAGAAGGTGGTTGAGGTAGTTATTGCTTGGAAGGGGAAGAGTATGGGAAATTTGGAATTAGGAAGAGCACCTAGTTTTGGAATGCCATGTTTTGCTTGCATGGACAAGAAAACACCAGAATCGTATGCCAATTTTGACCCAGGCGTTCACGTTTTGGATTTACTCTCATGTTTTGAGAGCTGCGGGACGTTCTGGTCCGTCATTCATTCACCACTATCTTCGTTTCCCAGGGGAGTGACATTGTGGTAGCATCAAAGCTCTTCCTGTGTGTATCCTTCGCTTCATAGAGCATTTTTCTTTTGGAAAGACTATGATTGCTGCGTCGCACCGTTATCTTAAACTACGGAGTGTATGAGACCCTGTTACTCATGTTCCAGAGTAATCCTATGTTGTAGAGTCTCCATGTGGTTGTTTTATTGTGTACCCTGGTTCGGGTCTGAACTATGTACAAGACTTAGGAATGGGAGAGATGTAGAATCTGATTGATAAACCTAGTGTGGAACCTCACAATAAGATAATAGTGGCTGGTGAACTTGCTATGCACACCCTAAAGAGCACTAGAAGGGAAGGTGTAGCCTGAGGGACTGTGGAGTAGAGAAGGGGACACTTCCTTATGTTGGGTGTGTAGGAAGTGGGGAATCCAGACCAAATAGGTCTTGTGAAGGTGTTCATAGCTCTGTAGATGAGCTCACGAGCTTAGAAGTTCTTCTTTCCCATTACCTTAGAAGCCTGATAAACCCAACTGGAAAGATGGCTTGGCTGGTAGCCTGATAAACCCATATGTTGGCTTGGTTGTGTCTTGTTGTGTTTGATTTGGTGAGTAACCTTTGGCTGGATAGTCTGATAAACCCAGCAATAAGATGGGTTGACTGTGTACATCCTGATAAACCCATCTGTTGGCTTAACTGGTCCTTAAGGTGAAGGTTGGCTTGACTGTGAACAATTTGTGATACCCAACTGTGAGATGGCTTGGCTGAGTGGCCTGTGAAACCCATCTGTTGGAATGTTTTATCCTGTAGTCTAATAAACCCAACTTGAAATATGGCTTGGTTGGTAGCCTGATAAACCCATATGTTGGCTTGGTTGTGTCTTGTTGTGTTTGACTTTGTGAGTAACCTTTGGCTGGATAGTCTGATAAACCCAACAGTAAGATGGCTTGACTGTGTACAATTTGATAAACCCATCTGTTGGCTTGATTGGTCCTTAAGGTGAAGGTTGGCTTGACTGTGAACAGTCTATGATACCCAACTGTGAGATGGCTTGGTTGAGTGGCCAGTGAAACCCATATGTTGGAATGTTTTATCTTGCAGCCTGATAAACCTAACTGTGTTGACTTGGCTGAGTGTTATTGCACCTTGGCTATGTATGAGTCTACTAGTGTTCCCTTATTCCTTGAGGAAATCATGCCCAGCTCGAGGGTGGCAGTGTTGCTGAGAGACTAAGGAGCAAACTGGCATATGGTTGGGTGGAACGTTGCAATGACATAGCTGGTTGCAAGACAAGTTCCATTCAAGATAAGTGTTCTTGTCTATGTTATTCTTTGCAATTGTATTTCTTGTATTATAAACTATTTAATGGAGTGTGATGAACATGTTGCTGTGTGGAATTGGTGTATTGTTCCTTTGAATAACTACAATTGTAGGTATCTATGTATGTTTTCCATCAATGCATTTCGAACAAAGTTGCAGGGTATATTGGCCAGATTGGTAATGGTCTTAATGATCAGATCAATCCAAGACTTCAGTGAAAAAGTCAAGTTTTCTGCTAGAAATCACCATTTACGTAGTCTGCAGGATGCGGGATGCAGAATGTCGTTTCATAGATTTTAAATTCCGTAGATTTCCCTTCCGCAAATTCCTCTCTGCAACTTGCGGGATGCGGGATGCAGGATCACAGTGTCGCGATTTCCCTAATTCCCAATCCCGCAATTCAAGTCTCCGCACCATCGATCTTCAAGGGATGATTCTCCAACGTTGATATGTTTCCGATGGGGGATGTGGGATGCAGGTTCCAGGAAGTAAGATTTCAATTTTCGTAACTTTTCGACCCCGCAACTCGGGCTTTCTGCACCGTTGATTTTTGCGGGTGAATTTTGAGCCATTGATTTGGTTCCAACTGTGGGATCGTTTATGATCATTGATTTCCATTGTGTTTTCTCTCCGTCGTCCGATCTCCTCTAAGATATTTCCTTTTAGATCGTCGAAATGATTGATGGAAGACGGGAGGGAGCGTGATAGTGTTGGAAATGTCGAGATGTGGTCATGGCCATGCCCCGTGTTTCGATGAATAGTAAAGGTTCTCGATGAAAATATTAATTCTGCTCGATAATGGGGTATGGGTATGTGACATGTTCAATTTGCATCTGCACATATCTTTTAATTAGAAGAATATCTCTTAGTTCACATGTTTGAAGTACTAAGGTTGATGTCTAATCTTAGAAGGGAAATATCGGGGAGGGATGTTGTTAAGCATCAAGTGAGTTGTCGAAACATCGAGGCTTCGATGTCAGGATTGACATATTATTGGTGGAAGGACCATCTTCCTAGTGCTGATGCCAAGGTGTCGACACTGAGGTACCAATGTTAGAATTCGAGTTTCTTGGTAGAGTTGAGATTGCATTCCAACTTTCAATGTCATGTCGGAGGTCAATACACTAGTGTATGTGAATTGCCCAAGGTTATGATGTTGAGATTCTAATTCCAATGCTAGTGTTGAGAGGTTCATTCGAAATTTTGTGCTTCAGTCAGCGCTGAATTCTGAGGTCCGAAATTCGACATCGAGTCACTCAGGATTCATACACCGAAGTTTGCATGTTGCCATTATTCAATTATGGACTCACCAGGCAGTTCCAATATCTGAATTTCGATGTCGGGAATGTTGGGAAGGTGGAGATAGCAGTCGAGGTTGTTTATAACTATTAGGATTATTTAATCGTGTTAGTTAATGAATTGATTAAGTAAATTTAATCATGTTAATTAGTTTTGCATGTGTATTTTATGTGTTATGAAATTGTAATTATCAGTTGGGATAAATTTGAATTCTAGATTCACTTAGTCTCCCCTCCTACTGGTGTGATTAGGGAATGGGGACATGCCATTTATCATGTAAATCTTGTCTCCTCCCTTATCTCTCTTGCTTCTTAGATATTACTATTTTATTTGCATGTTTTCCATGTGAGTTTAGACATGTTAGATCTTGTGGTTATATGTTATTGCATATGTTCTCGATATTTCACCATACTCCATTTGGAGACCAAACTTACTCTTTATATGGATCATGTGATTTTTTGAATTCTTGTTCATAGGACATGAGTCCTAGATGCTTCTTTTGGAGCTTAATTACCTTGTTTTCCTCCCCTTACAATAGTCAAGTCTATGAAAGCCTATCCCTCATGTTAAAAACCTCTTAAGAGTACATACATTACCATTGAACACCAAATATTCTCATTAGAAAGGCTATGTGGTGGTTTGAGGTATCGATCATGGCCTAAACATTCATTTTCTACTATTTTTCAAAATAAAAAATATTACGTATAAACATAAAAATATAATAGGGTAAACATGTAGATCTCTTCATGATCTTTCTAAGGAGCAAAAAAACTCCTAAAATTGATGTGTGTGCATGTGTGTCTATATATAAAGAGAGAGAAACAAATAAAAATATCTGAAAAATCTATGCTCTCTAACAAATAAAAATTGGTTAAGATTTTATAAAAAAATATTCAATTGAATGTAATAACTGATAACAATTTTTATTAATTGTGTTTAACATTTTAGTTTGCACAAACTGATAATATGAGAATAAAATATAACTTGCAAGTCGAAAACTCTGTCATAAAACTACAACAAATGCATCATTAATCTTCTCAGGCATTTGTAGCGAAACCTTGTTGTATACATGTCTCCAATCTTATTCATTTCCCATCCGAACAACTAACCCTTCTTTGATCCTTACAAGACCTTTTTATAGATTTTCTAGGAAGGAGTTCTACACACTACATTATTCTCCTCCCAACCATAATGGTACTATAGGAAACCAACCTTCATGCTAGATATCGGTAGCTGTCTTATTTGTAGTTGTCTTATTTTGGACTTAAACAAAATGCTTTACATGTTTTGGTTAGAAAATTTTAGTCAACATGGTCAATATGTTTAATACTCCAACCATATTTATGTTTTGGTTGAGACGAAGTCTACTATTTAACACGATAATAACCGAATTGATTTAAACTATCTTTCCAAAGAACCGTTGTCAACAAAGGTAGCAACTTATTGATTCTATTAGAAAGAGGGATATTAAACAATAGCTTGTTGATTCTATTACAAAGAGGTCTATTAAACAATAGACATAGTTTTTAGCAATAGTTGTAAAGTCATGAATTAAATAAATGATGTGATAGCTTGGGATATTTGATTTATATTAGTAATATTGTTATGTGAGGTATTTTGGAGAGTATTTAATTATATTTTTAATTAAATTTATTTGTCATACAACCGTTTTTATTTGTTGTTAAGTTAGCAATGCATTTTGGTTTTAATGGATGATTAGTAATTAATGGATGATTCGTAATGTGTACATTGGTTGTACTAAAACTAAATAGTTTAGTAACTTAGTTGGTAATTTTTTATTTATTAATGAATGGCTTGATAGGTCACATCATTTAATTGTGATCCTTGATTTGTATAAAGTTGCATTGTACTCTTTGTAAAAATCATCAATTCAATAAATAAAATATATCTTTTTGAATTTCCATTCCAAGTTGGTATCAAAGCTCAATGATCTCATGCTTTTTTTTCTAGCAGCGCGTGAGGAGCTGAACAACGCGAGCTAGGGCACGAGCAGGCTGTGGCTCGAGCTGAGGCTCGTCGTGTGAGTTATGGCAGTGCCTGGGGGAGGGGAGGACGCCCCCCCCCCCCCCCCCCCCCCCCCCCCCCCCC
>LPNX010206270.1:77097-147380 GCA_001517045.1 Pseudotsuga menziesii
CTGTTGGAAGAGGGTTCTTCATGTTTGAATTCATCTCTGAAGAAGATCGGGATTTAGTCTTCAGGAATGGTCCCTATTTCATGGGAACGCAAGGCCTATACCTGAACAAATGGACGCCAGACTTTGACCCTGCGATCGACCTCCCCAAAGAGGTGCCTGTGTGGGTCAGGCTCCCCAATCTCCCAATGCACTGCTGGGATTTTGACACTCTGAAGAGAATAGGGAACAGAATCGGCCATTTCATTGATAAAGCCGACAACAAAGGACAATACTCCTGCACCAGAATCTGTGTTGAAGTGGATCTTGAAGCTGGCCTACCTAAGGCAATAAAACTCACAGTTGGATCCTGGACCCACTACCAGAAATTGGACTACAAACACTTACCCTTCAAATGCAGGAACTGTCAAGAGCACGGACACTTCCAAAGATACTGTCCCAAACTGGCTGCTGAAAAAGAAGATGTGGAAGGATGGCAGAAAGGAAAGAAAGGGAAAACTTTCAGCAACACCAAAAATAAGGAGAAAACGATCCAAGAACCACCAAAGAAAGGCAATCCCGCGCCCAACCTTCAAGAAACTTCCAATGAGGTCCGAAACCCTGCACATGGAACAGAAGCTGGTGAAGCTCCGGGGACACATAGCCCAAGCGATTCTGGTCTCCATCGGTCTGCCTCCAGTCTGCCAAAGGATCACTCCAACCTGGGCTCGAAAACAGGAGCTGATTCCTCGGAGGAGGGTGATACTGAAGCAAGCAGTCCGTCCGTCTCTCCAAATCAACCAAAGCGGGGACGGAAGCCTGAAAAGAAAAGAAAGGAAGAACAGTCCTACAAGGATGTAGTTCAAGGCTCACAGCACACCATTCCAGAAATGATGAACACTAGATCCGGGTTGAAGATTGGGAAAACCCCGAAAGGGGGCCACCCCCCTCAAACAGGTAAATAATGCAATACGTCTCCTGGAACTGCAGAGGACTCGGCACCTCCCTAAAAGAAGAAGCTATAAGGGATTTAGTAAGAGTACTGAGGCCAGAAGTCCTCCTAATCCAGGAGACGAAAATGGAGGAAGAAGCTCTCCTCCGTGCAAGGAACTCGTTTTGGAAGAAAGGCCCAAGTAGGGCTATGAGCGCTAGAGGGGCCTCGGGAGGCTTGGAAACTTTCTAGGACTCCGCAAAGCTTGACCTTGTAGAAGAATAAGACACCACGCATTGGATTTTCACCAAGCTGTACCATAAAGACTCCGGTCTCTACGGAAGTATCTTTAACCTGTATGTTCCTGTCTCTATTGTGGAAAAAAAAGAATGCTGGGATTCTTTAAAATCTTCCTTAACCAGCATAACCCTGAGAATATTGTTGTAGCTGGAGATCTAAATGTAACCCTAGCCCTAGCAGAAAAAAAAGGGGGATCAATAGTCCGGGATCCCGCCAAAGAGTGGGTGGAAGATGTGATGCTGGATTGGGACCTTGTAGATATCCCCCCTGACAGAGGAAAGTTCACCTGGTCCAACAAAAGATTTGGGCCTGGCCATATTGCTGCCCGCCTAGACCGGTTTCTCATTCACTCCGCCTTCCTTACCCTTGGCCTCATGGCTTCCTCTAAGATCCACGCTCATTATACCTCAGATCATAAACCAATCTCGCTCACCCTGTCCCTTGAAGTTCCGTTAGGCCCCATCCCCTTCCGCTTCAGTCCTTTATGGGTAGACTAGAATGATTTCCTTGACATTGTGAACAATTCCTGGAATGAACCGATTCAAGGGTCTCCCTTCTTCGTTTGGGAAGGAAAATTAAGAAGGCTCAAAGCTGATCTGAAATCTTGGGCAAAAGGTCTAAGATCCCCCACAGATGAAAGGAAAAGAACCCATAAGGCTCTGGAATGGCACCAACTGACCATGGAAGAGTCCCCTATCACCCTTGACTTGCTCAATAGGGAAGCATATCTCCAAAGGAAGTACCAAAAATCGTGCAGAGAGGAGGAAACCTACTGGAGAGTCAAATCTAGAACGCTCTGGCTTCAAGCTGGAGACAAAAACACCACTTTTTTTCACAAGCAGGCCCAAGCTCGAAAAATATACAACTCCATCAATGAGATTCAGCTGCAAGACCAAATTATAAAGGACACCAATGGCATCAAGGAGGCTGCCCACTCCTTCTTCAAGAAGCTTTACTCTGCCCCGGACCTGGACCCAGTGGATCCGAACTCCTACCCTCTCACAGAGATTCCAAAGCTGATAAATGAAGAGGACAACCAGCTGTTGAACAATCCTATAAGTATCTGTGAAATTAAAAAATCCCTCTTCAACATGGACCCGGACAAAGTTCCCGGGCCGGATGGATTTACAGCCTGGTTCTATGTCTCTTGTTGGGACATAATCAAAAGGGACTTGTACAGAATGACCAAGAAGACTCAGATCTGCTCCAAATTGGGAGGCAGCACAAATTCCTCTTTCCTGGCTCTCATTCCAAAAGAAAAAGGGGCCAAGAATTTCAATAGGTTCCGGCCAATCTCCCTCTGCAATACTGGGTACAAAATCACAACCAAAATAATGGTCAACAGACTCAAAAAAATTCTGCCAAAATTGATTCCGGAAAACCAAGGTGGGTTTGTCAAAGGCAGATAGATTTTGGACAATATAATCTTAGTCCAAGAGGCCATTCACTCCAGCTATAGGAATAAAGAGAAAGGAATGGTAGTCAAGTTGGACTTAGCCAGTGCCTTTGACCGAGTCAAGCATGACTTCCTCTTTGCTGCCATGAGAAACTTCGGGTTCAATCAGAAATTTACTCAGTGGGTTAGAGCCTGCATTTCAGCTCCCTGGATTGCTCCACTGATCAATGGCTGGCCTACCAAGTTCTTCCAGGCCTCAAGAGGGTTAAGGCAAGGGTGCCCTCTCTCCCCTGTTCTCTATGTCATCCAGGCTTCTGTTCTAAGTTTCCAGCTGAATAATAGTCTCCAAAACATAGCTCTCTCCGGCATAAGAATTGCTCCTAAGGTCAAGGATGTAAACCACGCCCAGTTCGCTGATGACACTCTGCTACTGGGAGTGGCCAAGCTCAGAACAACCAGGAACTTCAAAGCAGAACTTGACTGCTACATGAACAGCTCTGGAAGTGAAATAAACTTCCTCAAAAGTAAGGTTTATGGCTGGAACTGCTCCCCTCTCGAAATGCTGAACATCTCCTGAATCCTTGACATGGAAGGCATCTCATTTTGGGACACCTTTACCTACCTAGGAATCCCTATATTCAAAGCCTCTCCTAAAGTTTCCCACTGGTTGCCCCTTCTGGACAAGCTCAAAGAAAAAATCCAAGCTTGGGGAGCATCCTGGCTCAACAAGGAAGGCAAAATTGTTTTGATTAACTCTGTCCTCACCAGTTTTCCTATTTATCAGTGTTCTGTTCTGTTAGCTCCCAAGACCATAACGAATAAGATTGAAGAGCTGCTCCGGCGTTTCCTCTGGGAGGGGGGACGAAATAATGAAAAGAAGTTGCATCTTGTCAGTTGGGACAAGATAAAAAAGCCAAAGACTGAGGGGGGCCTTCAGATTAGAGATGTAGCCACCCAAAATCTAGCCATGGGTGGAAAAATTCTCTGGAATATGATCTCTGGCAAGAATACCTGGAGCAAGCAGATCCTTTGGAAAAAATACTTCACAGGCAACAGGAAAAGATGTCTTGATAAATCTCCAAAAAGACAGACTGGTTCTCCGATATTCATGCTCTGTAAAAAAGTCTTGCCTTACTTCAAAGCCAAGCTCACTTGGATACCTGGAAATGGTGCAAATATAAAAATCTGGGATGATTCTATTTTAGGAGATCAACCCTTGATCAGATTGAACGAGCTAAGGAACATCCAAATCTGGCTTACTAACAACAATTGCAGCACGCTGTGGGATATTTCCTCATGGGGACATGATGAAAACGAATCCTGGGTAAGCTGGAACCTGGGAGATTATCCAGACGAGCTAAAGGATGAGGCGCTGCTGTTGTTGGACTCTCTCCAAGGAAAATCGCCCATCTCTGCCAGATCTAAAGATAAACGTGGCTGGGGCTCTGGCACAGGTAAATATACTGCTTCTGCTGGTTATGCTTCAATTCTGGAACGTCCTTGGGATCCCCTCAACCCAGGCCCGTGGAATGCTCTTTGGCATTACCCATCCATCCCAAAAATCGATTTGTTTACCTGGCAAATGATTCATGACAGCATTCTCACATATGACAAACTCAAGAGGAAAGGCTGGGCTGGCCCTTCACGCTGCCCATTGTGCAAAAACGCTGAAGAAGACGCAGATCATTTGTTCACAGCCTGCGTTTTCACCCAAGAGGCCTGGAAAATTTTGCTTGGTCCAATCGCTGTCAGTTTTCCCAGCTCTGCAGTAGAGATGGTAAGTCGTTGGTTCTACCTCTATCCCCACGATCTGAGTAAAAAAAACCTTATCAAAACCACGTGGATGTGGATCCCCAGGTTCCTGTCATGGAAAATTTGGCTGGAGCGCAATAATAGAATCTTCAGGGAGGAAAGCAGGGCCCCAGCTCAAATCGCTATCAAAGCCCGGGTAATGCTGTCAGAAGTGTTAAAAACTAAGGCTCTCAAAAGTAATAAGGCTCCTCTCTCTATGGAAGAAGATCAATGGTTTAAGGAGTTCCAGCCAGCTCAAAACAACAATGAAGCCACGAACTTGCCCCACAAGGCCAACTGGGAAATTAGACTGGCTGAAATGGACTTTATCAAATGGAGATCAGTGCTAAATGAATGGTGTCTCTTCTTCAACGGGGCCTCGAAAGGGAACCCCGG
Source organism: Pseudotsuga menziesii (assembly GCA_001517045.1). Taxonomy (NCBI): domain Eukaryota; kingdom Viridiplantae; phylum Streptophyta; class Pinopsida; order Pinales; family Pinaceae; genus Pseudotsuga; species Pseudotsuga menziesii. The sequence goes on from LPNX010206270.1 coordinate 81,888, forward strand.
GCAAGCTGGAGGAGGCGGTATTATTTTTGAACCTATAGGAAAAATCCACCTGTCCTATGCATGGGGCCTAGGACATGCTTCCAACAACCAAGCTGAAATTCTGGCGCTGTGGCAGGGCCTAATCTAGGCAAGAAATCTGAACATCCAAAAGATTAATATTTTCGGGGACTCCAGGCGGATAATTAAAGCGGTTCATACCAAGAAGATGCCCTCGGACATTCATCTTGGCCAAATCTTTAGGAAAGTCAGCCTTCTCCTCTCTCACTTCAGAATTTATAAGGCTCAGCATGTGCTCAGGAACCTAAACAGTCTTGCGGATGCCGAAGCCAACCGTGGAGCTCTTCTAAACAAAAACCAGCTTATTGTCAATGGAGGAAGCTCATTTTTCCCAATCCCTTAAGAATAAGGAAAGGAAGACCATCAAGATCAGCAGTAGTAAAGGAATCAGGCTGGAAAGGAAGTTCAGAAGAGTGAATCTGAATAAGCTTTGTAAGGCCCTGGCAGCCCCTTTGCCAGTCTTTAATTAAATTTTAACCGTTTTTGTAAAAAAAAAAAAAGAAGCTCAATGATCTCCATCTCAGCATTATTCGTTCTCCACATTGGCTCATTCACTACTCTCCCATCTCTTCCTCGTGTCCACTCCTCTCCAGCTTCTGTCGCATACCTCTTCACTACCTCTTCACTCCACTCATGAATAATTATGGACATGGCACATAATGAAGCATCACTCTCCTGTTTTCTTGATAAGTTGTTGTAATACCCCCTGATTTAATATTTTTCAATTCTGCTGGAAAATACTTTGATTATTATTTTATTATTATTATTCTTTGACATGAGGTCAATAATAAAAAAATTGTAATAAAACATTCCTTATTAATAAAAATTGTTGAAGGAGAACACAAGTTGATATATATGTTGAAAGAGTGTTTGCTGACCCACAAGAGGAAAATGACAAGTGGTAAAGACCATTGAGTGAGAACTCAAGATGCAAGAGGCATCATCCCCAAAAATCAGGTCTGCACTTGTAGTTTAGTTTCTAAAGAGTGGGAGGCTCATAAATGACCAAGTCCTCAGCAAAATACTATTTAATAGTATGTCCATGAGCAGCAGGGGACTAGCATTGGACGGGGATTAACATCTGTGTAATGCAAGAGATGGTGCATTAAGATATTTTTCTCTTGTGGTTTAGCGAACAGGCTCAGGGGTTCTGGAGCAAGTTATTTGGATGCTCGAGGAGTTAGTTGGGAGGAACAGCTTCTCCACTTGTGGTTTCCCAGCGTTGGTGCCAGGTTCCTACTCTGTTTTCTTTGAATGATTTGGATGCAGTAGGATGTATATGTGATCTTTTTGGTTTTGAAATAAATAATTGAATGATTTTAGAATTGATGAGTTGCATCTAGAAAATGGAATCCTCTATTGCAATCCTTATTTCTATTTTTAATGTTGTCTTCCCAGTCTGTACCACTTCAGCTAGAAATTCATTAATTATGTCTCTCAATTTTAGCACACCGATTGAAATGTTAATGTTGGTTCCGATTATAACAGATTGGATCCCTTGTTTAACAAGGTATCAAATGTTCCTATTGTGCATTTCCCGTTCTCTTTAATTTCTGTAATTCTTTATTAATTCTACATTACGAATTCAGGTTGTCGAATGAATTTATAAAACTTGTTTATAGTTTAGATTTGAGTTTTCAATATTGAAATTGAATTGATGTGCATAGAGAAAAACCGTAATTAAACTATACAAATCCTGTAAACCACTTAGCGTAGTTGGGGATTTGTTCTCAAATCTTGATCAGTTGGCAAGAGAAAGGTATGGCTGCAACCACCAGTATAAGTTTTCGAATCCAATTAACTTAAGGTGATTTAAACACCAAATCAATTGGAAGCCCTTGAATCCATAGTTAAACTATGATCCAAAAAGCTAGAAGTTTAACGGATCAGATCTAACCCTCAACAAGATTGACGGTTCACAGAAGTCCGGAAGTCGGAAGTCAAATCTATGGAAGTTATGAAGATTCGAAAGGCAACCCGAGTTCTGCAATCCGAAGGGTTAGACGTTGATTTTCTAGGTTTAGAATATCAACGGTCCATATCTAATCCACAAAGCAGATCAATGGCTAATGTTCATCGCAAAGTTTCACTTAAAATCCATACAAGAATTCAGATCAATGATTAGGATTAAAGGCATAAAAGAGATCTACGATCAAGGTTTTTTTTTAGAAGGATCAATGGTACGAAGAGATGAAGGACCAAGTGATCGTTTTAATAAGTTTCCGACTTTTGAGTTCCGTTGTGGAAGGTGGAAAGCAAAAATTTCAAGTGATCAATTTATGAAGTTTTCAAATTCCGAGTTTCGCAGCGGAAGGCATAAGGAAGAAAGTATAAGTGATTTTGTTATGAAGTTTTTGACTTCTGAGTTCCATTGCAGAAGAAGAAAAGCGGAATCCGGAAAGTAGAAAGTTTAAGTAATTGATTTATGAAGTTTCCTACTTTTGAGTTCCACAGCGGAAGGAGAAAAGAGGAAGTCGGAAAGAAGGAAGTTCAAGTGGTCATTTTAAGAAGTTTTCGACTTCCAAGTTCCACCACGGAAGGCAGAAAGTGGAAGCCGAAAAGTAGAAAGTTTAAGTGATCAATTTATGAAGTTTCCGACTTTCGAGTTCTGCAAGAGAAGGTGGAAGGAAGAAAGTTCAAGTGATCGATGTATGAAGTTTTTGATTTCTGAGTTCCACAGCAGGAGATGGAAAGTAGAAGGTGGAAGACAGAAAATTCAAGTGATTGTTTTATGAAGTTTTGACTTTCGAGTTCCGCAGCGGAAGGTGGAAGGTAGAGATTCCAAGTGATCATTTTATGAGGTTTCAACTTTCGAGTTCCGCAACAAGAGGTGGAAAGTGGAATATGGAAGGGCAGAAAGTGGAAGGCAGAAAGTAGAAACTCCAAAAATATTGTCTCATGAATTTATGACTTCCAAGGTCTGCATCAAAAGGCAGAAAGCGGAAGATGGAAGGGAGGAAAGCTTAGTTTAGTGCGAAAATGTCTATTGTGGTTGCATAATGGATATAACAATGGAGGAACGACTATTACAGGGGTTCTTATGCCTGAGGATTATTATACAAGGATGAATTTGACCATTTAATATGGTCATGGTGTCTTTTTATTTGTTTTCTTTCATAACAGTTGGGTATTTTATTAATGTGTTTGTAGATACATGGATATAATTTTTTTTTTTATATTTGATTTTCTAGGTATGTTACATATGGTATCAGAGCATGATTTCAGCACTAGGCCTGAATAGGCTCAACAAAAAAATGCTATATAAAACAACAAAATAACTCATGTTTATTTTGTCTTGAAAATGATCTTAACCAACAAAGAGAAGTACAAACATTTCTGCAGGAAATATGGCAGATGCAGGAATGTCTGCAGAAGAGGAACGTTGCTCAGAACAACCTTTAAATGAAGAGGGTAATCTAAGGGATGGAGAGTTTTGGTTAGATTTAAATGAAAGCCAGAACAACAAGTCTGAGTTAAAAAGGACTATGAATGAACTAAGATATGAATTAAAAAAGGTCAAGGAAGATAATGAGCGATTTATGAAGAATCAAGAAGAATTTAACACTGTCATGTTAGCAAAAATCCATATTGAAGAAAAAGATAAAAATAAGGATTTTGATCAAGAACTTCCTAAAACTTCCTCGTACAATAAACGTAAGGGTAGGAAGCTGGAATTTACCAGCCATAACTCTAACGCTTCAAGTGAAGAGTCATTTAACTATCACAGAAAAACTCTTGAGTTAAGCGAAAGTAGTGATGAAAATAAAAAGAAGAAAAAGTACAGACCCTATGAGGAAATATCTGGGGAGTTCAAAAAAAACAAACTACCCATGTTTAATGGGTAAATAGGGAAAAGCGAGGAGGCAGAGGCCTGGTTGTCCACTATGAATAAATACTTTCATATATATAATTAGTCAAATGAGTTGAAAGAAAAAATGGCCATTTATAATCTGACCAGAAAGGAAGATATTTGGTGGCAAGATATAAAGAAAGTTAAGGACATAAAAGAAAGGTATTTAACCTGGAAAACGTTTAAGAAGCTGTTTAAAAGAAAGTATTTATCTGAACATTATTATGAGGAAAAATCCAAGGAGTTTTATGAACTAATCGTAGGGGCCATGATAATGAAAGAAAACTGTAGTAAGTTCTTAAGCTCACTTCGCTACGTCCCCTACATAATTTATGAGAATCCCAAAATACAATGGTTCCTTCGCTACCTGCCCATCATGTTTAAAGAATGGATTGAATATGACAATCCAAAGACATTGGAGGAAGCAACAAGGAAGGAGAAATTTTGTTTTGATCAAAACAAAAATAAAAGAGAAATTATACCAACCTAGAAAAATCAAATGCCAAGTAATTTTGATTCTAAAGGAAAACAAAATAAGTTCCATAAAAAAGTGGAAATAATCACAGAGGGTATCAGGGTAATAATTACAAAGGTTTTAAACCTCAGGATTTTGCAGTACCCTCAATTGTTCCTAATAAAAACCCAATACAAAAAGAAACCTTAAAATGTAGGGAGTGTGGAGGGGCCACACTACTTTAAAGACTGTCCAATGAGGAAGCAGAAGTTTAATTTCCATTATATTGAGGAAGCTGTGACAGTTGGGGATATGTCTAGGAGAATGGCCAGAATATGTGCTGCACTGGAAAATCGACAGGTAGACTACCAGACTTCCATGGTTGAACTTGAAGGTATGATAAAAAATCAACCTATCTCTATTTTAATTGATCTAAGCGCAAGCCTGAGTTATATTTCACCTAGAGTAGTGGTTTATGCAATTTGGCACCTGAAAATTTTGATAAGTCTTGGCTAGTACAGTTAGCCACGGGTACTAAAAGAAAGGTTACAAGTATTTTTAGAAATTGCAAGATATTGTTGAATGATTTCCTTACACATGTGAATGTAAATATATTTCCTTTAGGATCTTATGATCTATTGATAGGAATGGACTGGCTTAAAGAGCATAAAGTTTTTCTAAACTATTTTGATAAAACATTTACATGTATTGATGATAATGGAAATGATGTAAAAGTAAAAGGAATTCCTAGGAAGGTAACCATCAAAGAAATATCTTCTCTACAAGTGAAGATATCAGTAAGAAAGGGATGTAAGGTATTCTTAGTATATATAATGAATGATAAGGAAAATGATATAAAACCTAAACTGGAAGACATACCTGTTTTAAAGGAGTTCAAATATATTTTCCTGGAAGAAGTCCTCTGACCTCCCAAAAGGGATATAGACTTCACAATCGATCTGATACCTGGAGCGGTACCAACATCGAAAGCTCCATATCAAATGAACATAATCAGACTCACATAATTAAAATCACAGTTACAAGAACTAATTGATAAAAGGTACATTCGACCAAGTGTGTCTCCCTGGGGAGCACCGGTCTTGTTTGTGAAAAAGAAAGATGGTACACTAAGATTATGTATAGATTACATGAAACTAAATAAAGTGACTATTAAAAACCGATACCTGCTTCCCCGAATAGATGATCTATTTGATCAGTTCCACCGGGAAACTATCTTTTCAAAGATAGATTTAAGGTCGGGTTATCATCAAGTGTGAATAAAAGATGAAGATATTTTTAAAACAACGTTTAGGACCCGTTATGGTCACTATGAGTTTTTCGTGATGCCCTTTGGGTTGATAAACACACCTATTTCATTCATGTGTTTAATGAACAACATATTAAGCAAATGTTTGGATACATTTGTGGTTGTCTTCATTGACAACATATTAATATACTCTAAGAATGAACAAGAACACAAAGAACATCTAAGAATAGTTTTTCAAGTTTCAAGAGAGTAACAACTTTATGCAAAGTTCAATAAGTGTGACTTTTTCAAAGACAAGATTTAGTACCGGGGACACGTTGTGTCCAAGGAGGGAATCTCAGTTGACCCAAACAAAGTAAAGGCCATCATGGAATGGCCAGTTCCTAAAAATGTATCTGACATCAGATCATTTATGGGAATTACTGGATACTATAGGAAGTTCATAGAGGGATTTTCTAAGATTTCCTAGCCCATAACTTCTTTACAAAAGAAAGAATTTTTTTTTGAGTGGACTAATAAAAGGTGCGAGGAAAGTTTTAACAAATTAAAACGCCTATTAACCACCGCCCCAATCTTAAAATTGTTGATCCATTCAAGGATTTCGTCGTATGTACAAACGGTTGCAATGAAGGGTTAGGTGGAGTATTACTACAATATCATTATGTTGTAAGGCTTATGAATCTAGAAAACTAAAAGATCATGAGAAAAATTATGCAAGACATGATCTAGAACTCGCTGCTATATTTCACGCCTTAAAAATGTGGCGACATTACTTAATTGGGAGAAATTGTTTACTTATGTCAGACAACATAAGCCTTAAATATTTATTTGATCAACATAATTTGACTGCAAGACAAGCCAAATGGTTGTCCTTTCTAAGCGAGTATGACTTCGAAATAAAGCATATAAAGGGAAAATAAAATAAAGCAGCAGATGCTTTGAGTCGACATGCGAATTTACTGTGTGCAAGCAACAACTACGAATCTGATCTAGGAGATCAAATTTTAAGTACTGGAAATTCTAATGGATTATATCAGAGGTTAAAAGAAAAGACTATTAAAAATGAACAAGAACAAGTAAAAACCGACTTTAGCCTAAACCAACAAGGACTATTGTTGTATAAAAACAGGTTGCATGTACCTAACATAAAATAAATTAAATTGACAGTCATGGATGAACTACAAAAAGATCCTACTCAGGGCACCCTGGGTATCAGAAAATGATTACCATGACCAGAAAGGACTTCTTTTGGCCAAACATGAAGAAGGAAGTGGCTGAATACTTAGCTCGCTGCTTGGAATTTCAGAAAGTTAAAGCAGAGCATCAACATCTTGCAGGATTGTTACAACCACTACCCATTCCAGAATGGAAGTGGGAGACCATTAGTATGGATTTCATCACCGTATTTCCCAAGAATTTCAGAAAACATGATTCTATCATGGTTGTGGTTGAAAAATTAGGCAAAGAGCCTCATTTTATACCTATCAAATATACCTACAAAGCTGTTAATATTGCATACATCTCATTTGCATGGCATACCAAAAGTGATCGTCTCAGATATATACGCGAAATTTACACGTAATTTCTGGAAAGCCCTGTTTAAAGGCTTGGGTACCCAGTTAAATTTCAGTATTGCATATCATCCACAAATGGATGGGCAGACTGAAAGAGTAAACGAGGTTTTAGAGTACATTCTAAGAATGTATGTTATGGGAAAACCAAGTAAGTGGGAAGACTACCTACACTTGGTTGAATTTGCTTATAAGAATAATTTTCAAGTTTTTGCAGGTATGAGTCCATTTGAAATTTTATATGGGAACAAGTGTAATACTCCAATCTCATAGAGCAGTCTTGTTGATAGATTAATGTTAGGACCTAATTTATTAGAATATATGGAACTAACCGTGAAATAGGTACAACAAAACTTAAAGTCTTCACAGGACAGGAAAAAACGTTATGTTGACTTAAAAGAACTCCTAGAGAGTTCCAGGTGTGTGATCATGTGTGACTTAGTTTGGTTAGAAAATTTTAGTCAATATGGTCAATATGTTTAATACTCCAACCATATTTATGTTTTGGTTGAGACGAAGTCTACTATTTAACACGATAATAACCGAATTGATTTAAACTACCTTTCCAAAGAAAGTTCTAACGCATTGACCATTGTCAGCAAAGGTAGCAACTTATTGATTCTATTAGAAAGAGGGATATTAAACAATAGCTTGTTGATTCTATTACAAAGAGGTCTATTAAACAATAGACATAGTTTTTAGCAATAGTTGTAAAGTCATGAATTAAATAAATGATGTGATAGCTTGGGATATTTGATTTATATTAGTAATATTGTTATGTGAGGTATTTTGGAGAGTATTTAATTATATTTTTAATTAAGTTTATTTGTCATACAACCATTTTTATTTGTTGTTAAGTTAGCAATGCATTTTGGTTTTAATGGATGATTAGTAATGTGTGTACATTGGTTGTACTAGAACTAAATAGTTTAGTAACTTAGTTGGTAATTTTTTATTTATTAATGAATGGCTTGATAGGTCACATCATTTAATTGTGATCCTTGATTTGTATAAAGTTGCATTGTACTCTCTGTAAAAATCATCAATTCAATAAATAAAATACATCTTTTCAAATTTCCATTCCAAGTTGGTATCAAAGCTCAATGATCTCCATCTCAGCATTATTCATTCTCCACACTGGCTCATTCACTACTCTCCCATCTCTTCCTTGTGTCCATTCCTCTCCAACTTCTGCCGTGTAACTCTTCACTACCTCTTCACTCCACTCAAGAATAATTATGGACATGGCACATAATGAAGCATCACTCTCATGTTTTCTTGATAAGTTGTTGTAATACCCCCTGATTTAATATTTGTGAATTCTGTTGGAAAATACTTTGATTATTATTTGATTATTATTATTCTTTGACATGAGGTCAATAATAAAAAAAATTGTAATATAACATTCCTTATTAATAAAAATTGCCGAAGGAGAACACAAGTGTATATAGATGTTGAAAGAGTCTTTGCTGACCCACAAGAGGAAAATGACAACTAGCAAAAACCATTGAGTGAGAACTCAAGATGCAGGAGGCATCATCCCCAAAAATCAGGTCTGCACTCCTAGTTTAGTTTCTAAAGAGCAGGAGGCTCATAAATGACCAAGTCCTAAGCAAAATACTATTTAATAGTATGTCCATCAACAGCAGGAGAATAGCATTGGATGGGGATTAACATCTGTGTAATGCAAGAGATGGTGCATTAAGATATTTTTCTCTTATGGTTTAGCGAACAGGCTTAGGGGTTCTGGAGCAAGTAATTTGGCTACTCGAGGAGTTAGTTGGGAGGAACAGCTTCTCCACTTGTGGTTTCCCAGCGTTGGTGCTAGGTTCCTACTCTGTTTTCTTTGAATGATTTGGATGCAGTAGGATGTATATGTGATCTTTTTGGTTTCGAATTAAATAATTGAATGATTTTAGAATTGATGAGTTGCATCTAGAAAATGGAATCCTCTATTGCAATCCTTATTCCTATTTTTAATGTTGTTTTCCCAGTCTGTAGCAATTCAGCTAGAAATTCATTAATTATGTTTCTCAATTTTATCACAATGATTGAAATGTTAATGTTGGTTCTTATTATAATGGATTGGATCCTCTGTTTAACACGGTATCAAATGTTCCTATTGTGCATTTCCCGTTCCCCTTAATTTCTGTAATTCTTTATTAATTCTACATTACGAATTCAGGTTGTCGAATGAATTTATAAAACTTGTTTATAGTTTAGATTTGAGTTTTCAATATTGAAATTGAATTGATATGCATAGAGAAAAACCGTAATTAAACTATACAAATCCTGTAAGCCACTTAGCACAGTTGGGGATTTGTTCTCAAATCTTGATCAGCCGACGAGAGAAAGGTATGGTTGCAACCACCAGTATAAGTTTCCAAATCCAATTAACTTAAGGTGATTTAAACCCCAAATCAATTGGAAGCCCTTGAATCCACAGTTAAACTATGATCCAAAAAGCTAGAAGTTTAACGGATCAGATCTAACCCTCAACAAGATCGACGGTTCACAGAAGTCCGGAAGTTGGAAGCCGGATCTGTGGAAGTTCTGAAGATTCGAAAGGCAACCTGACTTCCACAATTCGAAGGGTTAGACATTGATTTTCCAAGTTTAGAATACCAATGGTCCATATCTAATCCATAAAGTAGATCAATGGCTAATGTTCATTGCGAAGTTTCACTGACAATCCATACATGAATTCAGATCAACGATCAAGATTAAAGCCGTAAAAGAGATCAACGATTAAGGTTTTTTTTTAGAAGGATCAATTGTACGGAGGGCCGAAGGACCAAGTGATCGTTTTAAGAAGTTTCTAACTTTCGAGTTCCACCGTGAAGGCAAAAAGCAGAAAGTTCAGTGATCAATTTATGAAGTTTTTGACTTTCGAGTTTCGCAACGGAAGGTAGAGGGAAGAAAGTATAAGTGATTGTGTTATGAAGTTTTTGACTTCTGAGTTCCGTCGGAGAAGGAGAAAAGCAGAAGTCAAAAAGTAGAAATTTTAAGTGATTGATTTATGAATTTTCTGACTTCCGAGTTCCGCAGCGGAAGGAGGAAAGAGGAAGCTGGAAAGAAGGAAGTTCAAGTCGTAATTTTAAGAAGTTTCTGACTTTCGAGTTCTGCCGTGGAAGGTAGAAAGTGGAAGTCGGAAAGTAGAAAGTTTAAGTGATCAATTTATGAAGTTTCCGAATTTCGAGTTCTGTAGCAGAAGGTGGAAGGAAGAAAGTTAAAGGATCGATGTATGAAGTTTTCGACTTATGAGTTCCACAGCGGGAGATGGCAAGTAGAAGGCGAAAGGCAGAAAATTTAAGTGATCGTTTTATGAAGTTTCAACTTTTGAGATCCGCAGCGGAAGGCGGAAGGTCGAGAGTCCAAGTGATAATTTTATGAGGTTTCAACTTTCTAGTTCCGCAACAAGAGGTGGAAAGCAGAAGATGGAAGGGCGGAAAGCAGAAAGTCCAAAAAGATTGTTTCATGAATTTCTGACTTCCGAGGTCCGCATCGGAAGGCGGAAAGCGGAAGATGGAAGGGAGGAAAGCTTAGTTTAGTGCATAAATGTCTATTGTGGTTGCATAATGGATATAAAAATGGAGGAACGACTATTACAGGGGTCCTTATGGCCGAGGATGATTATACAAGGATGAATTTGATCATTTAATATGGTTAGGGTGCCTTTTTATTTATTTTTCTTTCATAACAGTTGGGTATTTTATTAATGTGTCTGCAGATATATGGATATACTTTTTTTATATTAGATTTTCTAGGTATGTTACATATGGTATCAGAGCATGATTTCAACACTAGGCATGAATAGGCTCAACACAAAACTGCTATATAAAACAACAAAATAACTCATGTTTATTTTGTCTTGAAAATTATCTTACACAACAAGAGAGGTACAAACATTTCTGTAGGAAATATGGCAGATGCAGGAATGTCTGCAGAAGAGGAACATCACTCGGAACATTAACCTTTAAATGAAGAGGGTAATCTAAGGGATGGAGAGTTCTGTTTATTAAATGAAATCTGGGAACAAGTCTGAGTTAAAAAGGACTGTGAATGAACTAAGATATGAATTAAAAAAGGTTAAGGAAGATAATGAGCGAATTATGAAGGCTCAAGAAGAATTGAACAATATCATGTTAGAAAAAATCCATAATGAAGAAAAATATAAAAATAAGGATTTTGATCAGGAACTTCCTAAAACTACCTCGTACAATAAACGTAAGGGTAGGAAGCTGGAATTTTCCAGCCATAACTCTAACACTTCAAGTGAAGAGTCAGATAAATATCACAAAAAAACTCACGAGTCAAGTGAAAGTAGTGATGAAAATAAAAAGAAGAAAAAGTACAGACCCTATGAGGAAATATCTGGGGATTTCAAAAAAATCAAACCACCCATGTTTAATGGGGAAATCGAAGAAGGAAAGGAGGCAGAGGCCTAGTTGTCCACTATGAAGAAATACTTTCATATATATAATTAGTCAGATGAGTTGAAAGCAAAAATGACCATTTATAATCTAACCGGAAAGGAAGATATTTGGTGGAAAGATATAAAGAAAGTTAAGGATATAAAAGAAATGTATGTAACCTGGAAAACATTTAAGAAGCTATTTAAACAAAAGTATTTATCTAAACATTATTATGAGGAAAAAGCCAAGGAGTTTTATGAACTAAGCTTAGGGGCCATGACAATGAAAGACATATGTAGTAATTTCTTAAGCTCACTTCACTACATCCCCTACATAATTGACGAGAATTCCAAAATACAATGGTTCCTTCACTGCCTACCCATCATGTTTAAAGAATGGATTGAATATGACAATCCAAAGACATTGGAGGAAGCAACGGGGAAGGTGAACGAGTCTATTTTGATCAAAACAAAAATAAAAGAGAAAGTATACCAACCTGGAAAAATCAAATGCCAAGTAATTTTGATTCTAAAGGAAAACAAAATAAGTTCCATAAAAAAGTGGAAGTAATCAAAAAGGGTATCAGGGTAATAATTACAAAGGTTTTAAACCTCAGGATTTTACAGTACCCTCAATTGTTCCTAATAAAAACCCAGTACAAAAAGAAACCTTAAAATGTAGGGAGTGTGGAGGGCCACACTACTTTAAAGACTGTCTAGTGAGGAAGCAGAAGTTTAATTTCCATTATATCGAGGAAGATATGATAGTTGGGGATATGTCCAAGAGAATGGCCAGAATATGTGCTGCACTGGAAAATCAACAAGTCACACCACCAGAATTCCATGGTTGAACTTGAAGGTATGATAAACAATCAACCTATCTCTGTTTTAATTGATCCATGTGCAAGCCTGAGTTATATTTCACCTAAAGTAGTGATTTATGCAATTTGGAACCTGAAAATTTTGATAAGTCTTGGCTAGTACAGTTAGCCACATGTACAAAAAGAAAGGTTACTAGTATTGTTAGAAAGTGCAAGATATTGTTGAATGATTTCCTTACACATGTGAATGTAAATATATTTCCTTTAGGATCTTATGATCTGTTGATAGGAATGGACTAGCTTAAAGAGCATAAAGTTTTTCTAAACTGTTTTGATAAAACATTTACATGTATTGATGATAATGGAAATGATATGAAAGTAAAAGGAATTCCTAGGAAGGTAACCATCAGAGAAATATCTTCTCTGCAAGTGAAGATATCAGTAAGAAAGGGATGTAAGGTATTCGTAGTATATATAATGAATGATAAGGAAAATGATATAAAACCTAAACTGGAAGAGATACATGTTTTAAAGGAGTTCGAATATATTTTCCTGGAAGAAGTCCTTGGAATTCCTCCCAAAAGGGATATAGACTTCACAATTGATTTGATACATGGAGCGATACCAACATTGAAATATCCATATCGAATGAACATAATCGAACTCATAGAATTAAAATCACAGTTACAAGAACTAATTGATAAAAGGTACATTCGATCAAGTGTGTCTCCCTGGGGAGCACCGGTATTGTTTGTGAAAAAAAAAGATGGTACACTAAGATTATGTATAGATTATAGGAAACTAAATAAAGTGACTATTAAAAACCGATACCTGCTTCCCCAAATATATGATCTATTCGATTAGTTCTACGGGGAAACTATCTTTTCAAAGATAGATTTAAGGTCTGGTTATCATCAAGTGCGAATAAAGGATGAAGACATTTTTAAAACAACATTTAGGACTTGTTACGGTCACTATGAGTTTTTCATGATGCCCTTTGGGTTGACAAACACACCTGTTGCATTCATATGTTTAATGAACAACATCTTAAGCAAATATCTGCATACATTTGTGGTTGTCTTCATTGACAACATATTAATATGCTCTAAGAATGAACAAGAACACAAAGAACATCTAAGAATAGTTTTTCAAGTTTCAAGAGAGTAACAACTTTATGCAAAGTTCAGTAAGTGTGAATTTTTCAAAGAAAAGATTTAGTACCTAGGACACGTTGTGTGCAAGGAGGGAATCTCAGCCGACCCAGAGAAAGTAAAGGCCATCATGGAATGGCCGGTTCCTAAAAATGTATCTGACATAAGATCATTTATGGGAATTACTGGATACTATAGGAAGTTCATTGAGGGATTTTCTAAGATTTCCTAGCCCATAACTTCTTTACAAAAGAAAGGAAATTTTTTTTAGTGGACTAAAAGGTGCGAGGAAAGTTTTAACAAGTTAAAACACCTATTAACCACCGCCCCAATCTTAAAAATTGTTGATCCATTCAAGTATTTTGTCGTATGTACCGATGGTTGCAATGAAAAGTTAGGTGGAGTATTACTACAAGATCATTATGTTGTAAGGATTATGAATCTAGAAAACTAAAATATCATGAGAAGAATTATGCAACACATGATCTAGAACTCGCTGCTATAATTCATGCCTTAAAAATGTGGCGACATTACTTAATTGGGAGAAATTTTTTACTTATGTCAGACAACATAAGCCTTAAATATTTATTTGATCAACATAATTTGACTGCAAGACAAGCCAGATGGTTGTCCTTTCTAAGCGAGTATGNTAAAGGGAAAATAAAATAAAGTAGCAGCTACTTTGAGTCGACATGCGAATTTACTGTGTGCAAGCAACAGCTACAAATCTGATCTAGGAGATCAGATTTTAAGTACTGGAAATTTTGATGGATAATATCAGAGGTTAAAAGAAAAGACTATTAAAAATGAACAAGAACAAGTAAAAACTGACTTTAGCCTAAACCAACAGGGACTATTGTTGTATAAAAGCAGGTTGCATATACCTAACATAAAAGAAATTAAATTGATAGTCATGGATGAACTACATAAAAGATCCTACTCAGGGCACCTTGGGTATCAAAAAATGATTACCATGACCAAAAAGGACTTCTTTTGGCCAAACATGAAGAAGGAAGTGGCTAAATACTTAGCTCGCTGCCTGAAATTTCAGAAAGTTAAAGTAGAGCATCAACATCCCGCAGGATTGTTACAACCACTACCCATTCCAGAATGGAAGTGGGAGACCATTAGTATGGATTTCATCACCGTATTTCCTAAGAATTTCAGACAACATGATTACATCATGGTTGTGGTTGAAAAATTAGGCAAAGAGGCTCATTTTATACCTATCAAATATACCTACAAAGCTGTTAATATTGCAGATATCTTCATGAAATAATTTTTCAGGTTACATGGCATACCAAAAGTGATATTCTCAGATAGAGACATGAAATTTACACGTAATTTTTGGAAAGCCCTGTTTAAAGGCTTGGGTACCCAGTTAAATTTTAGTACTGCATATCATCCACAAATGGATGGGCAGACTGAAAGAGTAAACCAGGTTTTAGACGACATTCTAAGAATGTATGTTATGGGAAAACCAAGTAAGTGGAAAGACTACCTACACTTGGTTGAATTTGCTTATAACAATAATTTCCAAGTTTTTGCAAGTATGAGTCCATTTGAAATTTTATATGGGTGCAAGTGTAATACTCCAATCTCATGGAGTAGTCTTGTTGACAGATTAATGTTAGGACCTAATTTATTAGAATATATGGAACTAACTGTGAAACAGGTACAACAAAACTTAAAGGCTTCACAGGACAGGAAAAAATGTTATGCTAACTTAAAAGAACTCCTAGAGATTTCCAGGTGTGTGATCATGTATACATAAAGGTCAATCCCAAGAAAATTACCTTGAGATTGGGGAAGTGCAAAAAATTGGCACCCAGGTGGAACTAGAGGGAGAGTTCCAAGTGAGACTGGAGTGCATTCTTGATAGAAGAGAACTTTTGCTTTAGAACCATACCATTGGACACGTAAAGGTTCAATGGATGCACCTTAGTTTGGAAGAAGCTACTTGGGAGGTGGAAAGTAATATGAAGGAGGCATATCCATGCTTATTCCAAGAGGTTGACATGGATGAATAAAAAAATTGTTATAATACCAAGGATGGTGTTATCTTTTAAGGGGAGGTGTATGTAATACCCCTCGATTTAATATTTTTGAATCCTGCTGGAAAATACTTTGATTATTATTTTATTATTATTATTCTTTGACAGGAGGTTAAGAATAAAACATTTTTTGTAATAAAACATTCCTTATTAAAAAAAATTGTTGAAGAAGAACACAAGTGGATATAGCTGTTGAAAGAGTGTTTGCTAACCCACAAGAGGAAAATGACAAGTGGTGAATACCATTGAGTGAGAAATCAAGATACATGAGCCATCATCCCCAAAAATCAGGTTTGCACTCCTAGTTGAGTCTCTAAAAAGAACGAGGCTCATAAATGACGAAGTCCTAGGCAAAATACTATTTAATAGTATGTCCATGAGCAGCAGGAGGCTAGCATTGGACAGGGATTAACATCTGTGTAATCTAAGAGATGGCGCATGAATATATTTTTCTCTTGTAGTTCAGCGAACAGGCTCAGGGATTCTAGAGCAAGTATTTTGGCTGCTTTGGGAGTTGGTTGGGAGGAACAACTTCTCCACTTGTGTTTTCCAAGCATTGGTGCCAGGTTCCTACTTTGTTTTCTTTGAATGATTTAGATGCAACATGATGTATATGTGATATGTTTGGTTTCGAATTCAATAATTGAATGATTTTAGAATTGATGAGTTGCATCTAGCAACTAGAATCCTTTGTTGAAAACCTTATTCCTATTTTTAACGGTGTTTTCCTAGTATGTACCAATGCAACTAGATATTCATTAATTCTGTTTCTCAATTTTAGCACACCAATTGAAATGTTAATGTTGGTTCTGAGTATAACAGATTGGATCCTCTATTTTACACAGTATCAGATGTTCTTATTGTGCATTTCCTGTTCCCCTTGATTTCTGTAATTCTTTATTAATTCTACATTACGAATTTAGGTTTCCAAATGAAATTATAAAAATTGTTTATAGTTTAGATCTAAGTTTTCAAAATTGAAATTGAATTGATCTGCATAGAGAAAAAATATAATTAAACTATACAAATCCTTTAAGCCACTTAGTGTTGGGATGAATTAATGTCATTTTAATTCCGTTGTAGTAATTGCATAGCCATTTAAATTGTCAATCCGAGGTTCATAGGCTTACGAAGCACATGCAAAGTATATGCAGGATTGAAGCGAAATTAAGCTAATTTAACCCACGGTGAAACTAAGACTAATCTAATCTAACCCCCCTTAAGCTAAAACACACAATTTCTAATCTAATGCAGGAAGATGAAACACACGGGTGAAAGTGAATTGCATAAAAGAAAGACAACATATGAAGAGCAACAAGTAAACACATGTGAGCTCACATTAACAATAAAGAAATCTTAATTTAAATCACAAGAATCAATGACAAATCAAAAAAGCATCAAAGCCAATATTATGAACAAAAGCTAAGAATTCCCTTCTTCATATTACAAAGTCAAGACTAACTTCTAAAATCTACTATTCTCTAAGATAATCTAAGATCTAAGATATTCTAAGATAATCTAGCATTTAATATTATTGAAATGAAGAGAGAGTACTCTCTTTTATACATGAAGGAAATAACCATCTCATAATGAGAGATCCACTATTCACTCAACTACTGTCCTATTATTACAAGATATGATCCCTTCAAATCCTCCACATATCTCTCACAAATTCTCCACATGTCTCTCAACCAAATTTCCATGATCTTCTCCTTGGAATATTCTTTGCATAACTATCTCCTTGAAATGGTCACAGGAGATATATGTGAAGTCTTTTCTTTGAATTAATCCTTCACATATTCCTACACATTACAAAGCTCATCCATACTTTGAGATATTAGTGCCAAAAACATGTTAATTTTCTAATATTTAATCATAAATTCACTTATAATACTAAAAATAAATGAAGTAGAAATAATAAGGTGAAACTCACATATATATATGGAAATGGTATGATAAAAGGTTAATGGGATGATGAAATGTGAGGAATAGTGGAAGATAAAGTGGATGGAAAAGTGACATTTCTAAGTCCCAACATACTCCCCAACTGAACTTGTTGCATGTCCTCATGCAATCGTGTATGGATCTTCTCAAGAAATTTTGGCATCTAAACTTTGGCTTTGATTGATGGTGTCATTTTAACAATGAATATTTCTGGGGTGTGAAATACATGAGTAACAACTGGTATTTCCTTATGGTTGGTTCTTGTGTGACAACCATGAATATAAAGAATGTTGGTTCTTGTGTTAACAACATTCATTTCATGATGTGAAATGCATGAGTAATAGCTGACATTTTCCTTATGGTTGGTTCTTGTGTGACAACCATGAATGTAAAGAATGTTGGTTCTTGTGTTAACAACATTCATTTCATCATCTGTTTTCTAGCTGCATAATAATTTAACCATACACTCACTGAAAATGATAAGCTATTAATGTGGATAGAAAGCATCATCGTGCATAAGAAAGTCTTTTCTTTATCTTTATGAATCATTCCAATATGTATATCAATGTGTATGAAGCAAAGTGCAATAGAGGATTTGTTGGAAAAGAAATGCTCGTGAATGCTAAATGAGATGAAAAATGGATGATGGTGCTGAAAAGAATGGAATGATAGTAGTGAGTATGTATTGAATATAGTTCCCTGTCCCCAACTGATGTAGTTGCATGTCCTCATGCAACCTAGCATGGGCTGTGAAAGAAATGGAGCAGGGTGAGACAATTTTCCAAATTATTCATTTCTAGCATGTAAGGAATTACATGATTAAAGTTTAGAAAACAACATACCCCCACTTACCCAAAAAGTAGATGAACGAGGCAACATGAATGTAGCTGATGCCGCTAGATCGTGGAATGTGTCATTGCTACTTCGGTTGTAACTGCTGGATCATGGGTAGTAAAGGAATCGAAACTACTGCTGCTGAATCATGGAAAATATGTCACAGCTGTAGGATACAAATGTAACTGTAAATGATGCTGCAGCTGTAATTGCTAGAACTATTGTAATGTGAAGTGGAGGAATCTAAACTGCTACTAATAAATAATGGAAAATATGTCACAGCTACAGGATAAAAAATGTAACTGTAAATGATGATGCAGCTGTAACTGCTGAAACTACTGTAATGTGAAGTGGAGGAATTTGAACTGCTGCTGATAAATAATGGAAAATGTGGAAGGCAGAAGGTGGAACTGTGGTATACTCATAGACCTGAAGTCATGTTTCTGCAACTACTGATGGAGTCATGAGAAAGAATGTATAGTCTTCACCCACTACAAAACCCAATGGTACAATTCTAGTCATGCAAATAAATTTGTCGAGGTCAAGCATGAAGAGAAATCATTGGATTATTGGCCATTGATGAATGCCATTAACCAATGTGAGGCAACTCACCAGTGATTTCAATGAGTGCCAAGGTAACCAAGTACATCTTGCGAAGTGTGAATAGATGTGCTAATGTCGAGCCACTTGCAAGATCTGACGATCAAGGGACATTGATGAATTCCCATGATTGTCAACGAGAGAACTTGCCATTAAGGCATGCAAGCCTCCAGGTACTCAAAATGAACTCTAGTCTATATCCTAGATAAGATGTTGAGGTCGAGGGGGAAAGACTTGTTGAAAGGTGGGCCTTAAGGAATCCCACATCAGTCAACGCGAGTTGGTATAAAAATATTGGTAGGACTATCAGTGAAAATATCACAGAGTCAAGCAGTGGATATGGCAAGGCCACGTAGTCATGGAAAGGGAGCTGGTTTTTTCTTTTTTAGAAGGCAAACTGGAAAAGAAAAAGAGGGCAAGATGAACTGAAAAATATAAAGGGATGTATGCAACTCAGAAAGATAGGCATGTGTGAAGTCATGACAGATAAAGAGATGGAAAGTGGACTTCAAGACATGGATGGTGAAGGTGCTTTGAAGGAGAAATATGGATGAAACAAATGAGTTTATGGATGGTTTCTATGTAACAACCAACGTTATGATGTTTATCAGCAAAATCATGAGTAACAGCTCCTTCAGGATATCTATCAAAGCATGTTTCTCAAAACTTTTTTGTTTCTTTGAAAAATCACTTCAGTAGCAAAATGCGACTGTCTCTGAAACCTGTTTCCCGTGTTGGTTTCATCCGATCATAGTTGTAACATTCCAGCCAGCTATGACAGCAACGATTGTGACACACATCGGCGATGGTCAGCTGCACGACAACTAGATGCAACAAGCCAACTGCAACACCACATAGCTGTGACAGCTAGCTACGCGACAACTAGCTGCAACAAGCCTAGCTGCCACAACCGATTGCAACACACAAGAAAATTTCCGCGCTATGAGAAAATTGGTTTGTTGCACTTTTATTGATTTAAAAATCAAATATTGTGGAAACATTGTCAACGAGGCATGCTTTTAAAAATTTGGTGATTCATGACAAATCACTTCAACAGCAAAATTGACGATCTTCAAACTTGAAAAGTGATAGTACTAAACTTGCAATCAAACTTGTGAGATTATTGTAAAATGCAAGAATTAGTACAAAGGTGAGCGAATTGAATTTCAAAAATAAAGTACATTTTTTCCTTTGTCTTTGTGTGTTGTCAAAGTGACCTGAAGAAAACAAATTATCAAAGAGCGTAAAATTCATGCATTTGTATTGTTTTTGGGAATGTAAGAAAATCCATTTGCAAATATATATATTTTTTATTTTTATTTTTCTTTTGCAAAATGTAAAACAAAAGAAATAATTTTTATAATTCTATATATTTTTCTTGTTTTTGTTTTATTTTTACAACACACCAAAATAAAATAAATACAAAAATAAAGAAAAATGGCAAAAATACTAAAACTTAAATTTATTCGGATATGCGTTCATGGGAATTCATGTCTTGACATTTAACCAAACAATCAAAATTTAAAAATTTTAATAGCTATAACAGCCAGCTGCAACACCACCTAGCTGCGACAACGATTGCAACAAGTAGCTGCAATAGCCAGCTGCAACAGTGGCTGCAACAATTGGCTGCAACAGCCGGTTGCAACAACCAGCTGTGACAGTGGCTGGAACAACCAGCTGCGACAACGGATGCAACAACTAGCTGCAACATTGGCTGCAACAACTGGCTGCAACAGCCAGCTGCAACAACCAGCTGTGACAGTTCCTGCAGTTCCCGTTAGATCATAAATCAACGTTAATATAAAATATATGCATTCCTGCCCCATAAGTATCTATTTGCTGCTCCTTCCCATAGTTCTAAGTTATTATTTTTTATTTTTCATCTTCGTGCATGCAACCTTTCACTTGAAATCGCAGCCCAAGTTTTGGTATTATTCATTCGGCTGGGATATAGGAAGTCAATGCAACTGCCAATCCATTTGATGTAAGACTCACCTCAACTTCCTTCTTTTGTGGTGTTAAGACCGATTCATTTGATATTATAATATTTTCGTTTGATGCTCAATTGTTCAAGGTTCGAAAGAGTTAGACAATTGGATTGATTAAGTTTATTGGCTCATAAATCGGCTGACAGCCATCACAGGACTTAATGTACTTCTTGCAGTGTTTGAAAACTATTGGTCACCAAAGGCTTTCTTGTAACACTTTCTGAGCCATCACTTTACCTCTCAATGCAGAACCAAATATCTGCTACATTGGAAAACCGGCCATCCCGAAATATGGCTTTTTCACATTTTAGAGAAATGCAAACTGCTCTCAAACCAAGTCGAATTTTCTCAAACCGCTTGTGATTCAACTAAATGAGACCCTTCTACACAAAACCCATGTTCCCGATTTTTAAAATTCATCACTATTTACTCATAAAATCCACCCGAAGTTGAATATCTGTAAATGGGCATTAATTGACAGAAAATCAAAATAAATAAATAAAACAAGCTGAGTGGTTCAGGTATATTCATTCACGCAATACAATCTTATTTTCCACCATGTAATATGATGACGGGCCAATCCTCAATGCCAATTTTGTTCAACTTTTTTTGACGTGCAACCAGAATGGAAATGAAACTTTTTGATCATGTAGCCTGAAAAACTCATTATTCCTTCACTACATGTATTACAAACCTTGCAAAAAATAAAAGAAATTTAAGCATCCCTTGCCCAATAAGAATTCAATGTATGATATTCAATAAGAGTCCTGGTGAACTGAAAAGATCATCCACATTCAAGTTGAATTCAGAGTGGTCATTAATATTTCTTGTTGCTTGGAATAGCTTCAAATGCTACCCTTGTCTTCCATTAATAGGGGCGACGTTTCTCCATTATCCATCGAAACGTTTCGGTAGGTGTTTAGGAGGTTATTAATAAGGTATTTAAAACAACATAAATATTGGGTAACTTATTTTTGAGATGGGAGGAATGGATATTGAGCTAGACGGCTGGGTTGGAAGATATGCATGTAACCAATAATTAGAAAAAACACATTCGTCTATAGATTTAATGTAGAATATCCAAAACATATGGCATGGTAAGTTATAATCTGGATATGCTCCTATTAAGACGATTCTCATTCACTATATATATATATATATTATAGAAAACATAATTTGAAAATGAATAACATCTATTATCATTCGTGAGATTTGATTAATTATTCACGGCTTTAGAAGCACCTCCTATCCCTTATCCATCCATGGTGTTGAAGCCTGAAGTTTTTAGCTGTGATATTGCCGGCAATTGGGCAATCATCGATCCAGGAAAATACCAAAGGAAAGACTTAAGCATTTTCTTATGAATTTTACTATTGTTGCAGATTTTAATTCGAGGTTGGAAGATGAAAATGAAGCATTGTTACAGACCATGAATTTTGGTCACTTTTATCTTTTACAATTTCCATCTTATAGTTTATTGCAGGTTGTGGAGGATTGCACTCATCATACATACATACATACATACATACATATATATATATATATATGTGTGTGTGTGTGTGTGTGTGTGTGTGTGTGTGTATTTATTTTAATTGCAGGTGGAATTGGTCGAGGCATTTTGTTCTTGTTTTATTGTTGGGGCAGAATTAAATTTCCAGAAAGCTATAGGATGAAGTCATGAAGGATAATTCAAGATAGGAAAGTCATGGCGGCAGAAGCAATTCTGAGTGACGACATCTGGTAATGTAATTATTTGTGGTAATTTTTTTTTTTAAATTTTCAGTGTGGAAAAGCTCAATTCACTCTCATCCGACATTAAATTGCAGACCATGTATTTTATGTTTTACAAAGGCAAAGGATGGCTGTGACTCCAACCAACAAGAAGCTTAAAAGCGTGACACTGATGGAGTTGGGATGTTTCAGCTTGGAGTTGCATCTATTATAATTTCAGCAACTGTTTAGTTTAGAATAAATTTTCCACATGAATTTTGCAGGCTAGTTATTATTTTACAAATTGAAAAGTTTTTAGAAAATGGATAAAATGAATTGCAAATTAAAGATGAAATCAATTAAGCATGTTGAAAAACATTAATTATTTATTCCTAAAAAAATTTCAGAAAACATCCTAATCTCTTGTGTTTCAGCTACAACTATTACAGCTTATGTGTTTCCGCTGAAAAAGCATGTTTCAGCTAGAGCTGTTGTTTTAGCTTAATGTGCCTACGATTTTACTTGTAGATCGAAGGATGGAGGATCAAATTTATTATTATTAAATTTTTTTTATAATTGCAAAAAATCAAATAAAAGAACTTTTAAAATTTTATTTTGCAAATTTATAAAAAAAAACAATTATAAGCAAATGGAACAAATTACAAATGAAAAATAGATTAGGCAGAAATTTTTTTCATCCGTCAACAATAAGAATTCTCCCAGAAATCAATTTATTCATCCTATTTCTGATCCTCGCGATCACATGAAGCGCGGAGGATAGCATACTTATTCTAAGTGAAAGTAAAAATTGAAAATAAAATCCTACCTACTCTATGGTAATTGGGAATTAGAAAACTGTTACATGTAATCAAATATTCAATGTAGCCATTCACGTAACAGAAATAAGAATATGTTCAATATGAATTTTGCAAATAGAAGATGAGGATAAACAAAAATGTGTAAAATTAATTGTTGTAACTGTGAATTATCTATAAAAAAAGAAAAACTAAATTGTTCTAACCTCGTACTCGCTTGAAACGATCGTTCGATAGGGCTTTCGTAGGCATAGTTTTCAATTCTCAGATCATGCTGCAACTCCTCGTGGTCCTCCTCGATCTCTTGTTTGCATGATTGTTCTCCATCAAATGTGCAGGATTCTTTGTATGCTAATTCGTCATCTATTTCTATAGGAGTAATTAATCTCTCGGTTGCTGTCAGGATATCCTCTTCGAGAGAAGAGGAGATCCCTACTTTTGTAAGGATATGAGTGAGTTGTTCCAAGCTTAAACTCATTGTTAAATCATTTTGAAAAGGGTATTCTTACAACACCCAAATCTAAATGAAAAATTTATATAAACACTCTTGCCGAAACAAATTAAAAAAAAACACTATGTACAAGAAAAAGAGTTACTCTTCACAGTTGTGAGAAAACACACTTGCTGAAATTGAAATTCACACTTGCATAATTGAAACACTCTTTGCAGAAATTGAAATTCACTCATTACATAAATTAAAATTCACACTCTAGTGTACGCTCGCAGAAAAATCAAACTAAACTTCAATCCATCGTGCTTCCCCAGGAACGACGCCAAAATGTTGGGCCAAATTAATGTCATTTTAATTCCATTGTAGTAATTGCCCAACCATTTAAATTGTCAATCGAAGGTTCGTAGGCTTACGAAGCACATGCAAAGTATATGCAGGATTGAAGCGAAATTAAGCTAATCTAACCCACGGTGAAACTAAGGCTAATCTAATATAACCCTCCTTATGCTGAAACACGCAATTGCTAATCTAATGCAGGAAGATGAAACACACGGTTGAAAGTGAATTGCATAAAAGAAAGACAACATATGAAGAGAAACAAGACAACACATGTGAGCTTACATTAACAATAAAGAAATCTGAATTTAGATCACAAGAATCAATGACAAATCATGAAAGCATCAAAGTAAATATTATGAACAAAAGCTAAGAATTCCCTTCTCCATATTACAAAGTCAAGACTAACTTCTAAAATCTACTATTCTCTAAGATAATCTAAGATCTAGGATATTCTAAGATAATCTAGTATTTAAGATTATTGAAATGAAGAGAGAGCACTCTCTTTTATACATGAAGGAAATAACCATCTCATAATGAGAGATCCACTATTCACTCAACTACTTTCCTATTATTACAAGATATGATCCCTTCAAATCCTCCACATATCTCTCACAAATTCTCCACATGTCTCTCAACCAAATCTCCATGATCTTCTCCTTGGAATATTCTTTGCATAACTATCTCCTTGAAATGGTGGAGGAGATATACGTGAAGTATTTTCTTTGAATTAATCCTTCACATATTCCTACACATTACAAAGCTCATCCATACTTTGAGATATTAGTGAAAAACATGTTAATTTTCTAATATTTAATCATAAATTCACTTATAATACAAAAAATAAATAAAGTGGAAATAATAAGGTGAAATTCACATATATGTATGGAAATGGTATGATAATGTTAGAAAACAGGATCACAGAGCAATAACAGATATACAGTTAAATCAATAAAAAAGATGCAAAGCACATTAAAACATTACAGAGAGACACAGATATAACATGGTTCACCCAAATGATGGGCTACATCCACAAAGAAATTGCCATCATTTATTACAGTCTAGAAATATGAAGGGATACACCCTGCAGCAAAACTGCTGCACTTCATCTTCACGCTCTCACAGTCTCTTTTCCAATACAATACAATACCATACTCAGTTGTTTTACAATGCTTTCTTTTATAGGGGAAATACAATGGGAAAATTCTAGGGTTAACCCAATACAATGGGTCCGCAATACTGTTGGCCAACACACATCCCAAAACATTTTCTTGGGGGCTCCGCCCTTGAACCCCCGTTTCTTGGGGGTGATGCCCCCGAACCCCCGTGTCTCGGGGGCCCTACCCCCGAACCCCAAGGCAAGGGGAATGGGTGTACAGTACTCCTGGGTTACAATCACAACTGAATAATATCTCTGGATATGGAATATTAGACTCCACAACCAATAGTATCCCACTTGGATATTGATCACAACAACTCCACCACTACTGCACTTGCTAGACTATGCTCTGGACCTTGGACTTTGCAAGTTTCTTCTTTTTAGCTTCATGCTTGAAGGCCAACAGAAACCGAGCAGGAACTCAATTTCTCTCTGGTTACTCCCTTTGTCAACATGTCTACAGGATTCTGGCTAGTGTGTATCTTTTCTAGTTTTAACAGTTCTTCATCTAGAGCAAATCTTATGAAGTGGTACTTGCGTTGTATATGTTTAGTCCTCGAATGAAAGGATGAGTTCTTTGCAAGATGAATGGCACTCTAGATGTCACTGTACAACCTACTATTCTCCTACTTCTTACCCAATTCTTCCATGAACCTCTGCAACCAAATCATCTCCTTACTAACCTCTGTATCAACAACATACTTTTATTCCGTTGTTGAAAGTGCAACAACCTATTGCATTTTTGAAATCCAACTTACTGCTGTTCCACCTACAGTAAACACATACCCTGTCGTGCTCCTCCTATTGTCTCTATCATCAACCATATCTGCATCAACATATCCCTGTAGAACAATGTATGAACCTCCAAAACATAATGCATGAGAAGTGGTACCTCTCAAATACATGAGAATCCACTGTACTGCTTTCCAATGATCTTTACCTGGATTATTCATATACTTGCTCACAAATCCCACTGCATTTGCAATATCTGGTCTTATGCACGCCATGGCATACATTAAGCTCCCAACCGCTGATGAATAATGAATCTTGGACATGCAATCTATCTCTTCTTGTGTTTATGGACACATATCCTTGCTTAGTTTGAAATGGATTTCCAAAGGTGTACTGGCTGGTTTTTCATTCTGCATTCTAAACCTCTGCAACACCTTTTCTATGTACTCACCTTGAGACAATGTCAATTTGTAATTTTCCCCATCTCTTGTTATTCTCATACCAAGGATTTGCTTTGCAACACCTCATCGCAAATGATTTAGCTAGTTTTCTTTTGAGCACATTTATATCCTACATGTTAGAACCTGCAACAAGCATGTCATCCACATACAATAGCAAGATAATATATCTTCCGTTATCTAGCCTCTTGAAATAAACACAATGGTCAGAATGACATCTATCATAACCTTGTTCTGTCATAAACTTATCAAATTTTAAATACCACTGCCTTGGAGCTTGCTTCAGGCCATACAAGCTCTTCTTCAACCTGCAAACCAAATTCTCCTTCCCTTTGACCTCATACCCTTGTGGATGCTACCTATAAATCTCTTCCTCCAAATCCCCATGGAGAAAGGCCGTTTTTACATCTAACTGTTCAAGATGCAAATATTCTACTACCACTAGACTTAAAATAGTTCTAATTGAAGTCATTTTAACAACAGGAGAAAATATTTCATCAAAGTCTATACCTTTCTTTTGTGCAAACCCCTTTACAACAAGTCTAGCCTTGTACCATTTCTTTCCTCCATCTTCTTCCTTCAACCTGTAAACCCATTTATTCTACGATGCCCTTTTTTCTGCAGGAAACTTAACCAGATCCCAAGTTTGGTTTCTTACCAATGAGTCCATCTCCTCATCCATGCCTTTCTCCCACTTCTTTCTAGTTTCTACCTGCATTGCTTCTTCAAAACATTCTGGTTCACCAGAATCAGTCATCAATAAATAATACAGTGAAGGAGAGAATTGTTCAGGGGGTCTACTTAACCTGGTAGAATTTCTTACAGTTGCAGGAGTTTCAGGTACCTACTGCTGCTTTTGATTTTCTGGTGCTTTTGGAACTTCATTTTCTTTGATGTCATCAAGCACTGTGTACTCTGTTTTTCCTTTTCTTCTTTCTTTCCCTATAACTGATCTTTGTACATGACCTTTTCATTGAATACTACATCTCCACCCCTAATGATTTTGTGAATTTTAAGATCCCATAAGTGATAACCAAAATCATCAACCCCGTATCCAATAAAGGTACATTTCTTGGATTTAGCCTCAAGCTTTGTTCTATCATCTTTATCATTATGGACAAATGCTTCACAACCAAAAGTTCTCAGAAATGAGTATTTTACCTATTTTCATGTCCATGCCTCCTCTGGAATGCCACCATCCAAAGTGCTTGAAGGCCCTCTGTTTATTAAATAAACATCAATGTTTACAGCATCATCCCAAAACTGTAAGGGCAACCCTGCATGCAATCTCATACACCTTGCGCGCTCCATGATCATTCTGTTCATCCTTTCTGACACACCATTTTCTTGGGGTGTTCCAGGGACTATCTTCTCTCTGCGAATCCCATTGTGTGAACAGTAAATATCAAACTCCTTGCTGCAGTACTCGCCTCCATTATCAGATCTGAGACATTTCAACCTTTTTCCTGTCTCATTCTCAGCCAAATCTTTCCACTTCTTAAAAGTATCAAACACATCAGATTTTTGTTTAATGTAATCAACCCAAGTTTTTCTAGTTGCATCATCAATAAAAGTAACATAATAACGAGAGCCACCAAGAGATTGTACCTGAGCTGGTCCCCATACATTTGTATGGACAAGCTCTAACTTTTCACTCTTCTTTTGTTTCCCAACCCTGAGAAATCTGACTCTCTTCTATTTTCCATAAACACAGTTCTCACAGAATTCCAAACTTACCTGCTTCAGATCAGGAAGCAGTTTCCTTGAGTGGAGAATCTGCATCCCCTTCTCACTCATGTGGCCAAGCCTATGATGCCACAACGCCGCACCTATTTTTGTGGAAGATACATAGATAGAATAATCAGTATTATGAGGACATAAATATAACCTACCTATCCTATCTCCTTTTGCAATTACCATTGATCCTTTAGTGAACTTCCACCACGTTTCTCCAAATGTAGACAAACAGCCGCTATCTCCCAATTGCCCTGTTGAGATCAGATTTCTTTTCTTAGTAGGAATGTGCCTTACATCCTTTAGCAGCCATTCACTTTCATTATTTAACTTAATCCGTACCTTACCCTTTCCAACAATTTTACATGGTTCATCATCCCCCAATAGCACATGCCCAAAATCACCTAGAACAAAATCATGAAAGAATTTCCTATGGGGTGTAGCATGACATGAATCCCTTGAATCTACTACCTAGTAATCACTAGCATTATCTAATGCAAGAATCAAAGCATGTTGTAACACATCACCTGCTACATCCACTTCCTGAGTGTCTCCTTTTTTCTTTGGAGCTCTGCAGTCTTTCTTCAGATGTCCTTTCTTACCATAGTTCCAACACTTTATTTTTTTGAATCTGGACTTGGATCTTCCCTTTTTAGACTTGTCACAATTTCCTGGGCTCCTTCCTCTCTCGTTTTGTCTCCCTCTGCTCTCCATGGTCAACGCATTACCTGATGTCTCACCTGTACTTTTTCTTCGCATTTCCTTGCTAAGAATAACACCAACAACATCATCAAACTTAAGAGTGTTTGAACTAGGGATAGAGTTACTTATAGCCATGACCAAGCTATTCCAGCTTTCTGGCAGTGAGCACAAGATTAGAATATCCCTAACCTCATCATCAAAGTTCACTTTTACAGAACTTAACTGACTGGTAAGTGTATTAAACTCATTTAAATGGTTAGCAATAGATCCACCTTTTGACATCTTCATATTAAATAAACGCTTCATTAAAAATACCTTGTTAGAAGCCAAGGGTTTTTCATAGAGCTTACTCAATGCGCTCATCACACCTTCTGTTGTTTTTTCTTTTGAAATATTAAAGGCTACTGACGAAGCCAGGCACAACCGTATTGTTCCCAGTGCCTTTCTATCAAGAACCTCCCATTCTTCATCCTTCATAGTCGTCGGCTATTTTGCTTTTCCGCTCAATGGCAGGTACAGATCCTTCTGGTACAGATAGTCCTCCATTTGCATCTTCCATAACTGATAGTTTTGGCCGTTAAATTTCTCGGCCCTAAACTGTTCTTCTTTTTCCATTGCTCCCACTCAAACCAGGAACACTTCTTTCCTGTGAGTTTACCAACCAAATAGACCTTTTGGCTTTGATACCAATTGTTAGAAAACAGGACCACAGAGCAATAACATATATACAATTAAATCAATAAACAAGATGCAAAACACATTAAAACATTACAGAGAGACACAGATATAATGTGGTTCACCCAAACGATGGGCTACATCCACAAAGAAATTGTCAGTCCTTTTATTATAGTCCAGAAAGATGAAGGGATACACCCTGCAGCAAAACCACTGCACTTTCTCTCCACGCTCTCACAGTCTCTCTTCCAATACAATACAATACCATACTCAGTCATTTTACAATGCTTTCTTTTATAGGGGAAATACAATGGGAAAATTCTAGGGTTAACCCAATACCATGGGTCCGCAATACTGTTGGCCAACACACATCCCAAAAATTTTTCTCGAGGGCTCCGCCCCCGAACCCCCGTTTCTCAGGGGTGCTGCCCTCGAACCCTCGTGTCTCGGGGGCACTGCCCCCAAACCCCAAGGCAGGGGGAATGAGTGTATAGGACTCCTGGGTTACAATCACAACTAAATAATATCTTTGGATCTGGAAGATTAGGCTTCGCAACCAATAGATAAAAGGTTAATGGGACGATGAAATGTGAGGAATAGCGAAAGATAAAGTGGATGAAAAAGTGACATTTCTGAGTCCCAATACTTAGCGCAGTTGGGGATTTGTTCTCAAATCTTGATCAATCAGTGGGAGCAAGGTATGGTTGCAACCACTAGGATAAGTTTCCAGATCAAATTAACTTCAGGTGATTTAAACCCCAAATCAACTAGAAGCCCTTGAATCTATAGTTAAACTCTGATATACAAAGTTAGAAGTTTAACAGACCAGATCTAACCCATAGCAAGATCAACGGTTCGCAGAAGAGCAGAAGACGGAAGAAAGATCTGTGGAAGTTCCGAAGAATTGAAAGGCAACCTGATTTCCACAATCTACACGGTTAAACATGGATTTTCCAAGTTTAGAAGATTAACGTTCCATATCTAATATGGAAAGTAGATAAACATCTAATGTTAGTTGCAGAGTTTCACTGAAAATCCAAGAAAGAATTAATATCAACGGTCCATATACAATCCAGAAAGTAGATCAACATCTAATGTTAGTTGCAGAGTTTCATTGAAAATCCAAACAAGAATTAAGATCAACGATTAGGATTAAAGCTGTAAAAGAGATTGACGATCAAACTTTTTTTTAACAAGGATCAACAGTATGGAGAGACGGAGGACCAAGTTATTATTTTAAGAAGTTTCCGACTTCTGAGTTCCATCGCAAAGGGCGAAAAGAAGAAAGTTCAAGTGATCGATTAATGAAGTTTCTGACTTCCAAGTTCTACAGGGGAAGGTGGAAGGCAAAAATTCTAAGCGATTGTTTTATGAAGTTTCCAACTTCCGAGTTCCGCCATGGAAGGCGAAAAGTGGAAGCTGGAAAGGAGAAAGTTCAAGTGATCGATTTATGAAGTTTCCAACTTCTGATTTTTGCAGCGGAAGGTAGAAAGAGGAAGCCAGAAATAAGGAAGTTCAAGTGATCATTTTAAGAAGTTTCCGAGTTTCGAGTTCTGCTGCGGAAGGCAGAAAGTAGAAATTTCAAGTGATCGATTTATGAAGTTTCTAACTTCCGAGTTCTGCAGCGGAAGGCGGAAAGTGGAAGGCGGAAGGAATAAATTTCAAGTGATCGATGTATGAAGTTTATGAATTTCGAGTTCCGCAGTGGAAGGAAGAAAGAGGAAGGTGGAAGGAAAACAATTCAAGTGATTGTTTTATGAAGTTCCGAGTTTCGAGTTCCGCAGTGGAAGGTAGAAAGTAGAAGGCACAAGGTAGAGAGCCCAAGTTATCATTTTATGAGGTTCCGAGTTCCGATTTCCATAGCGGGAGGTGGAAAGCGGAAGACGGAAGGGCGGAAAGTGGAAGGCGGAAAGCAGAAAGTCCAAAAAGATTGTTCCATGAATTTTCGATTTTCGAGGTCTACAATGGAAGGAAGAAAGTAGAAGATGGAAGGGTGGAAAGCTGAGTTTAGTGTGGAAATGTCTATTGTGGTTGCAGAATGGATCTAACAATGGCAGAACGACTGTTACAAGGGTCCTTATGCATGATGATGATTATACACGGATGAGTTTGACCATTTAATATGGCTTGGGTGTGTTTTTATTTGTTTTCTTTCATAACAGTTGGGTATTTTATTAATATGTCTATATATATAGATATAAAGAATTTATTTTTATATTTGATTTTGAGGTATGTTACAGTTGCGACAACCCTATTCTCCTTACCCTTTTAATACAAAATGTAGAAATCAAATACTTTGGTTTTTCTTACCCATTTATGTTGTTCAAGAGAGATATTTTTTTTTATTTAGAAAATACTTCAGGCTGTTGTGGTTTGGTTTAACAATAAATCCCCCCCCCGCCCCCCCAAATATTGCTTCCATTTAACAAGGGCACGCATTATTGCCAACATTTCCTTGTCGTATGTGGATTTTGTTTGCTCACTTGGCTTTAACTTTCGAATTTTGAAAGCAATGGGATGTTTATCTTCCATGAGAACAGATTCTAAGCCCATCCCTAAAGTGTCACATTTCAAGCAATAATGAATGACTTGTTTCGCCCTTACCGAAGGAATTTCATGCTATTGTTTTTTGATGATATCCTTATTTATAGTAAAAATTGGAGCTTGCACCTCAAACATGTAGAAACAATATTGAAGCTTCTACAAGAAAAACAATTTTATGCTAACAAATCAAAATGTAGTTTTGGGAACAAAAATATAATTTTTGGGGCACATTGTTTTAGCCGACGACATTAAGGTTGATCCCAAAAAAATTATGGCGATCACAGAGTGGCCATCCCCCAAGTAAATTACATCATTAAGAGATTTTCTGGGTTTAACAGGTTATTATAGAAGATATGTTTGCAACTATGCCCAAATTGTAGCACCCCTAACATCACTATTAAAAAGGGATTCTTTTAGATGGGATAAGGATACAAAAACTTGTTTTGAACCATTGAAAACTCTAATGATAGCCACACCAGTGTTAGCAGCTCCTGATTTTACGAAGACATTCATCCATTGGATTTGTTTCTATTCTAAATGCTTCAAATACTTGTCAAGATGTATGTGTTTAGATGATAATGAATTTATTTCATAATGGATTGCTTATGCACATACTAATGAATTATTGTGGATGAGTTCGTTTTCAAATGCTTGCAAACACATGATTATTGGCATAAAGTTTAGCTTTGCATATATGATGAATATTCTTCCTTGCTTTTGCAATATGGTTGCTGGAAGAATCTATAGGTTTGCAAATACAAAATTGATGTTTACAACTAACAATATATATTTTAACCAAAACAAACTTGAAATATAAGATCTATGTTCAACACTTTCTATGCATATGCATATTTCCTTTACATATATCTATGGTTGTGCATGAAAATCTATGCATACATATAATAATCAGTACATGAGTTCCTATTTTATAAATGCTTATGAACACCTTGTTGTTGCTTATGAACACCTTGTTGTTGACATAAATTTTAGCTATGGAGCCAAAAGAGAAATGTTTTCCACTAGTTTTGTCTTTTTCTTAATAGACTTATGCTTCTGCATCTATTATACAATATTTATGCTTTTGATTTCCATGCATATGTGTACATCATCATACACATATGCACATGCATCTATTCCATATGCATCAATTTTGTTGTTGTGCTTTCACAACTTAGCATTTTAAATTTGCAAAAACTTGGCTTTCTAGAAAAAAATCATGGGAAGGGCCACATTGCAATTTGTCTTTTTCAACTAGCAGATTTCATTTGGCTTTGCTAAGTTTCTAGCCTCAATTTCAAAAGTTTTTCTATTTTTCTTTTCCAACTTATCTTTCAAATTTAAATCTGCAACTTCTTTGTTTGCGTATCTTGCAAATTTATTTGATTTCAATATGTTGCATCCTTTGTTTCTGAGCACAAAATCGCATGGCTTCGTTTCAAGCTAGTGTCATGGACATTGCTGCTTGCAAGATTGATTTCAATACGTTGCATCCTTTGTTTGTCAACACATTTTCTAAATCACATGGCTTCACTTCAAGCTAGTGTCAGAGATATTACTACTTGTAGCTCTTGTTTTGTATAGGTTTTTGTTTATTAAAAAACTCAAAATCATATATACAGTTTATACTTGTTTTAATTTTAATTAAACAAGACAAAAAAATCAAAATAATAGAAATACAAATCACTCTTAAATTACAAAAGAATTTGCACCTTTTTAAATTTAATATTAATTTAAAATTGATATATTTATTTTAATTTTAATTAAACAAAATCAAAAAAATCAAAATAATAGAAATACAAATCACTTTTAAATTACAAAAGAGTTTGCACCCTTTTAGATTTGATATTAATTTAAAATGGATTTAAGTTTATTCTTCTATTTACTATAATAAATCCATTAACTCCATATCTATGAAACACACAAAAATAAAAATCTAATTATCTTTATACTTAAAAACATATACTAAAAATAAATCTATATTAATATAGTGTATTATCTATGTTAACATAAATAATAATTAATTATTATTATTTCTTTTTATTATAATAATTAATAATATTTCAATTTTATACATAAATTTTCATTGTTTTTTTTATTTTTTATTTTATTCACTTTAATATAAAATATATTTTTGAATTTTATTTATATTTTAATATAAATTATATTTAAAATTTTAAATACATTTACTTATTTGTTTTTTATTATTATTTTAAAATATAAAAATAAATTTAAATTTTTAATAATAATAATAATAAAATTTTAAAATTACATGATCTTAATCTTTTTATTTCATGCATTTAAGTTTAAGATTTTAAAATATTATGTAGAAATATGTCTCAAATTTACTATTCCTTAAATTTACTCTACATTAATTTATCTATTTCTTATTAAATAAATTAAATTTTCTACATTAATTTATCTATTTCTTATTAAATAAATAATTTTTTTTTAATAAAAATAATAATAAAATCAACTTACATTTACAAAAAAACAACTCCTCCGTATCAATGAGAGGATTGAATTATAACGCGTTTCAGCATCTTCAATTAAAAATAAAGTAACATTAACTTTGAAGCAAGAGCATCTCTCAAATTTCTAAGAGTCATCTATCTTCATCCCTTAATGTGCGACGACCATTTTGTCCAATCCTCGCTCCGGATGGACGTAATTAGGATTGGAATTTGATCACTAAAATGTCCGTAAAGATTATAATATAGTTTATAAAAATAATTTGTA
This sequence comes from Pseudotsuga menziesii, assembly GCA_001517045.1. Classification (NCBI taxonomy): domain Eukaryota; kingdom Viridiplantae; phylum Streptophyta; class Pinopsida; order Pinales; family Pinaceae; genus Pseudotsuga; species Pseudotsuga menziesii. The sequence goes on from LPNX010206270.1 coordinate 116,948, forward strand.
CAATATGTGTGGTTAACAAATATGCGTGGTTATATTGTTATAATTGTTTTTAAGATGTATTAGTATACATTTATTTAAAAGAAAGATTTATTAAATATTAAAAAGATTAAATATCTCTAATTTTTAAAAGTGGAAATATTAAAGAAATTTAAACTAAATGTTTATAATTTTATTATATAATTTTAAAAAATATTTTAAATTTAAATTAAATAATTATATTATTTTTTATAACATTTTAAGATAAAAGCAAAATACTAACACATCTCTTCCACCCCAAAAAAACTTTTAAAATTCCCAAGGAATTAAAATACTTTTAAAATTCCAACCTTGCTTACCGCTTGATGCTGTACAATGTAAAATCTACATCAAGAGAATCCTTGAACCCTTTGTCCAGCCGTGACGACCTCAGCCTTCCCTACAATTTTGGGGAAAGCATCCCAAAGAAAAAATACAAAGAATCTCCAAATATAAGGGTCTCTCAATAATAATCACCACCTATTCATTCCTAAGTCTCAGAATACGATTGATTCAACATTCAATATGAAATAGAGTCAATGAGGGAGTGGAACTTTTTCCATGTAACAAATAATTTTAACAAGGGAGGTTGCTAAGCAACAAGTCCCTGCGTTAAGTTATGAAGTTTTTCAGCAATGACTAGCTATAAAACGACGTGGCTGTTTGGCTAATTGAATAGGTTAATGAGATGTAGTTGCTGCGCTATTCAATTGGAACTTATTGGGCTAATCAAATGTAGATCACATTCAATGTTCAAGGGCTTTGTTTTTGGTTTAGGCGTTCCCAACGCAGCATATGTTGTAAACTACCCGGGAGGCCTATCTTTTTTCACTCTAGGAGGAGTAAGCGTCCATACCTCTGTGTTATAAAAGGCGTCCCAGATCAGATCAGTTTAATATTTGCAAAATCCTTTCATCTTGTTTAATTACCCCTATATGATCAATATTAGAAATACGCGGCAAAGATGGAGACATCACAGAAACAGATTTAGATTTTAATTAATCAGCAGAAAACAATTCTTATTTGTTTGATTGAACCCGCTCTAATATCTTATGTCCATTGTGAGGGAAGGAGTTACATGATGAAATCCATGATTTCATAGAAGATGACAATATAAATGATTAGTGCAGTCCATATGAAGATTGGAATGGTTACAAGAACAAAGCCTGAAGCGATAATCCAGCTGTGACTTTTAATGGAAGGGAGTGCGTAGTGTAGAGTGAGCACCACACTACCTGCGCCCAACCAGATATTAAGATACATACTTGCAATAGACGACCGTGAAATATATCCTTCCACTTCTCCATTATCCCTACATACATGGAATCCGTCCCCTGGGAGCCATCAGCTTTCGCAGACATATTATACTCATTATCCATTCAAAAGCAAAAATAAAAGAACTGAACACTCTGACCACTCATGAAAAATAAAATTAAAAAGTGATTGATCCAAACCAAGAATCCCTGAAAGAAATGAAATGATAATAGCACTTTCCATTCAACTAAAACTTGGACCAGCCAAGTCAAACACATTGGCCAAAAGGCTGTCCTTTTTATTTCAAGATGCAGCTATAAAGAGAAAAACCTCAGGATACTGCCCTTCCCTATGCACAAAACTGCTCTCAACAAACCAGTAAACGGCCCTTCTCTTTGCACAAAACTGCTATGAAATTATTGGGGAGACTCCGAAAACCCCAAGCTGAAAAATACGCGGCAATCTCATTGAATTTATTGAAGCAGATGATTTGTTTATCCATTACAGGAAAGCTCAAAGAGTAAAGTTTATTGATAAAGTCGATTACGTCAGTGTGGGCTCCTCTCCTTTTTGTTTTATTGAATGAGAGGATGACTTGATATGAAAATGGTCCAATAGTTCAAAAAATTTATTCATTAATTTGGACATGCAAATATATGGGCCCAGCGACCTCATTTTGCTAATGAAATATACAGAAGACTAATGTAATTTGCTCACTATATATTTGTTGAGAATTTACCGATGAAATATATTTATTGTATATATTTGTTGAGAATTAATTCCTTTGAGGTTCATTAAATGATTTGAAAACACAGACCTGACTTTGACTGAAAATTTGCTATGAATCGTTTTAAATTCGGAGCTAATAATGATGTTCTATGTTCTAGGAAATTAGTTTCAGTAAATGAGCTCAACCATAACAATAACCAGACTGGTTATTGTTTGCCAAAAATATCACGTCCTTTGGGAAAGAAACAAACATTAACCATTTATACAAAGCTTAACTCCACTCTTTTTTCTATTTTTTTTTCTTTTAATCTTTTGATTACTTTTTACTTCATCTTATATAATTTTAAATTTGGTTAAAAAATAATAAATTATTTTTTGAAATAGTGAAAACTATGTTAGTATATTTATAATTTTTATAATTGAATTAAGTGAAACAATTTTTTAATTTGTTAAAATAAAGTATGAATGATGACACTCGTTCTCTTCAATGCGATCGTTCTCTTCAATGCAAACTTATTATGATGCAACCCATTCATCCTCCGCACAACACAACCGAGGCACAATTTGTTGTAACGCGGACTCCAAGAGAGAATCAGTATGGCCACGTTTAAGCCATGCACAAATAGCATGGATGCTGAGTTAGCATCACAAGTTCTGCCATACCTCAATAACCATCATTTATTTCTCTTTGCTTTGCAGAGAAATGTGGTTTCGCTATTAAGTGAGGTTGTGACTCAATTTGAAACAACAGGTCGAAAGCAACAACAGATACAGCAAACTTCAGGGTAGCAACAAACTGGAAGTGAACCAAAAGATGTCCAGAATTTCAATCCTTTCTATGTCCAGGAAGAGGTATATCCGAAATCCATAATTTTCTCCCTATTATGATCCATTGATTTCTAATTAAATTTTCCAACTTCAAATCTTGGAATTGAGGATGAATGTACCTCATTTGCTTCATAGCAGAGAGAGAGGATTTATTTTTATATGTCTTTAAAGATAATGAATGTATTAAAACACACATTAAAGGGCATTTCGAGAAAATTCCTGCAAATTAGATCCATTCAATCGGGTTCTTGCTCTTTAATTGGGAGTAAATTTTGAGATTAACTTTAAGATATGTTGATCTAAGTCCCTTTCTCTTTCTTGGAAACTTGTAGGCAAAGAAGGCAGCGAAAGAGGCATTTGTATCCTACCAAGAATCACCAAAGGTAGTCAAGGGTGCTTTTAATTGTTTAGAAATCCAAGAGAAGGCACGGGGAGTTGCTAAGCAGCTTTTTAAGTCTTATTGGATCCCTGACAAAGATTTTCCAAGCCGAGTGCCTAAGAGTATGCTCCTCTCTCTCAGTGTGGAAAGCATGGTCGTGGTCGAGCATAGAGACGGGGCTTCGTGGCCTTCTGGATGTCGCACAAATACCCCAATCTCGTCAGTCGCTTGGTTATTGTCAACTCAGGAAGAGTATGTTCGTCTCTCAGGAAGAGTATGCTATTTCTGGTTATGGTTTATGTTCTTTCTGCTATTTATGGTTCTAATAATTTCTTCTACCTGTAGAAAATTATATGTAGCATTAAACAAAAAACCCATAATTTCTTCTATCTGTAGAAAATTATATGTAGCATTAAACAGAAAACCTTAGATTTGTAGCATTAAACAGAAAACCCATAATTTCTTCTACATGTAGAAAATTATATCTAGCATTAAATAAAAAACCTTAGATTTAAACAGAAAACCTTAGATTTGGAAGGAATCTAAAGAGGACAATAACTAGTCTAGACTTACATACCTGTATATTTTTTCTCCTTTGTTTCTGATACTAAACAGGTATATTTTTGCTCTTTTGTTTCTGATACTAAATAGCAACAAGAATGCTTAAGATGTAGCTTAACGTGCTTCAACGCAAGAAGTAGAGGTAAAGGGAAAGCCAGGAGCGGAGCCATAGCCGGTCACACAGCAGCATAAAAGGCAGGAGTAGATGCAAAAGTAAAGGTGGGAGACGCATGGTCTTTTTTAGAAATGCCCAGACTTTATCCTGACATCGTTAAGCATCATATTGACACATGGCCATATGCATCCCTTGTTTAGCAGAAACAAAGGCCTACCCATATCGCTAAGGCCCTGGCTATTAAGGAAGAAATAAACTTCGCAAAGTCAGGTTTATTTATCAATATGCAGAAATGATGAAAGCAACAGAGACCAAGTGGGCAGCAGTTACAGACCAAGGAAGCGTGCCATCAGCCCTGGATTTTTTGGGCCAACTGTAGCTGTCTATGTCAGCATGGACCATAATGAAGCATTTCCTTCAGACCCTACCGCTAGTAGACCATACAGAGAAAACTGAATTAGAGAAATCCTTCATAAGCCATCTTCTGGCTATGAGTGAGTGTTGATAGAAGGAAGCTTGAATATTCAGCCTCAAATAGCATTCATAGACAAGAATAAAGGTTGCAGAATTATGTACAGCCTGATTCAGTTGGTTCAAGAAGCAGAGAGGCTAAAAAGGAAGAAGCAGAGGCGCTAAAAAGGATTTTGGGTTGAGTGCCTACCGTAATTCTTTGAGACAGCCAAGCTTGCATATACATAAAGTTGCAGACATTTACTAACCTAAGGTACATGCACATCGACAGATACATGGATAGGTGCAACAAGGATAGGTGCCACATTGCAAGTTCATGCAACAAACAAAACATATCCACCCAGATTGTTTGATAACATTTAATGTTATAATTAACTTTCGAAGTAATGCTAAGTAATTTATGGCATTACTTAGTTCGATAGAATTTTTTTTAGTTATATGCATTTTAACTAAAGTTTTTATAGAAATAATGGCACTACGCCTTGAGATGAGGCCAAATAAGAGCTCAAATTCATTGATTGGCTACCCAATAATTTTTTATATTATTGATTTCTCGATTACGTAAATTATTGTATTATAATATTATGCAATAAAAACACTTAGGATAAGTATTCTTGGTTTTTGTGTAAATGTTTTTGGTTTTTGTGCCAACTTAATTAAAACGGCTGCAAGCCGATTCATAGAGTCCCTGCTAGCCCGGGGGCAGGGACTAATAAGAGTCTATACATGGCAAGTTGATATAGAATCTCTCAATGAGTTATTCACTATTTTTAAATTAGGAATTTGTGGTATTTTAAAAATAGTGATGCCTATCCTATCGCTGATTTGGGGCCCCCTATATGGACCAAGTCTAGGCATAGCTTTAAAAAAAGGAACGGATCTTAAAAAAAAGCAATATACAAGTTGATAGAGAATCTACTCGAATCATTCGTCCCTAACTATGGAATTTTACACCTTTTAGAATTTGTTCTAAAAGCAATCACACGTGACATGTACTTAGCTGAACTAACTCAAACCAATAACATCTTTCATTTTATTTGGGTGAAGGATTTGAAAATAACAAGTCCAGTCTTAACTTGTTTTATTTTAGGAATTAATCACACATTATTATAACTTTGTAATAATCAATAATCAATGTAAAAATGTGTAATGTCGTTAGTTTTGATTTGGATGTATTTAATTAAAATTATGTAAATAATGTAAATATGCTAGTATGAATTTCTAGTGCAACCTTCAAGGTAAAGAGTTGACTAGTGAATGCTAGGCATGTATGATGTAAATATTTTTGTTTCCAAATTCTGTGTTTGACTTATTTTGCCAATTCGAAAATATATATGAATATTATGTTGGAAAATAATATGGTCCAAAATGGTTGTGTAAAGAGCACTAGAGAGGCTATGATTGGAAAGGGGGCCTGAGGGAGAATAAATAATTTAGTGGCAAGTGTCAACCTTAGAACTCATCCAAAATTTTCCATGTGTTTTAAATGAGCCAATTATCGTATTTTGTCTAGTAAATCCAATCATTGAATGCATCTGTGAGGTTGGTGGGAAAAGTCACTTCACATAGTTATTGAAGCATGGGGGTGAATGGACTTTTGTGACAATTTCGTCAAATGTCAAAAGTCGGTTCTACAGTTGTCAGAAGTCCTTTCTTCTATGGCCAGAAGCTATGTTAGTTGTCTTTTGACCATCATCTTATATCCCTTGGAGTCAACACTCATTCTGTCATTTTTTTTCTCTCATGTAGATCTACACTACATAGAGTTTCCTATTATTTTTCACGACCGTTACGAAACTATGTTTTAACTCAAAAATTCAAATTTAGAGAAGGACTATAGATTTGAAGGAAAAATAGATGGATGTAGGTGAGAATAGAGGTTGCGCAATTTAGGAACCTTTACACATTAAGTTTTACGACTCACATATGCTTGGTAAGCCATGAATTATGCTAGAAGAGGTTCTCCAATGACATACAACATGTTGGATTATTACTACACACTGATAAACATTGTAAGGGTTGGATTTCTTTAGGGAACTAAGGATCAGAGAAGGGAAATGCTTTCCTTGTGTTGTGTGTAGTAGTTGGAAGGATTTCCATGGTTGTGATGGCTGAGTGAGAACCCTACAAAGCTCTAGATGAAAATTTGGCTAAGCATAGAGAGAAGGATGGGTTTCTTGAGAGTGAGAAGCTTGTAGGTGTTTCCTCGCCTTAGTGGCCTCATAGCCCAACTTGGGGGTGGATTCTTAGTAAAAAAAGCATATGTAGGACATAGTGCTTACGTTTGGGTGGAAAATCGCTCTTACATAGACAGTTGCTTGGATCTCCTTTATTAAAGATAAGCATTCTATTGTATCTTATGTGCAATGATTTTATTATTATGTCTAGATGATAATTATGCTTGTAAATGCATGTGTTGTGTGTGTGTGGATGAAGCTTATTTCCATTGTGTATTTTTATTATATATTTGCACATGTATTTTAAATGTTATGAATTCATAATTTGGCCATTAGGTGAAATTTAGAATCCCATAGATAGTTAATTGCCCCTCTTGTTGGCTAGATTGAGTGAAGGGGACGTTACATAATGGTATTAGAGATTCTAGTTGCAATACCAAAGATGTATGGGATATAAATGCACACTTACATGGATAAATTAGAAATGCTTATGTGGAGATCTGGTTCTATTAAGTGATAGATAAGGGGAAAGAGTATGAAATTAATTTCAAAATAATCCCCTTATTGTCAAATGAAAATTTCATATAATCTTGAATTTTTTGAAAAATCGGGAATTTTTAAGTGGGTCCCACCCTTGCAACATGGGAAGGATGTATAATGTGGAGGATACAGATGGATTGGAGTATGATGTGGACCCACCACATTAGTTCTTGAGTGTTAGAATATGACCTATGGGATTGTAAAATCTTATCATCCTAGTAATAGACCCAATGTACCATGCAACCAAAGGCAAGGAACTGAGGGCTCGATGGATGGAGATCTAACCATCAAGCAACAGGGAAGATCGACGGTTGCAGTTCATAGAGCATCAAAAAAATTTGCAATGGTTAATGGCAGGTGGGTGAGCCATTGGGTGGATATCACTTGTCAACATTCCATCTTTTGACTAGCAATGACCCCCTCAACAACCTTTTCCAAACAACTTCCGTGGCCATTCGTTATCACTTTGGGTAATAACATATCATTGATGCATTAGTGCCCAAGGCCAAGTGGTATAATGAATTGGAAGCTGGTGGAGGGTGACAGGCAGGACCACTTTGACACATTAGTAAACACAAGTCATGACACATCAACATCCCTTCATGTAAGTAGAAAATGCTACCATACTTATGCACGAGATAACAGAAAATGAAATATTTACAAAAAATATGAGGGCACTGCATTTGACGCACCCTACAGTGACAAGATATAAGGGGTAAGTCCCCACTAACCCCATCGCGCCCCTTGAGACATCAAGGATTTTGTGAATTTCCTTTTGAGGATGGTAAGACTAAGGAGAATGAAAAATGTTTCACTATTCCATTAAATCAAGGATTAATGAGTCACAGGAATTGCAAAGATTTCTAAGTCTAGAGAAAGTGAAAATTAGGGTAAAACTAATAAATTCCATAATTTTATAAAAAGGTGACTAGAGCATTAGATCATAAAATTGAAAATTGTTGAATAATACTAGTTATATGTAGTATTACGACCAACATAATTTTTTTCTGGTTCTCCATAGATTGTATGTTTTTGTAATTGTAACTTCGAAAGATATTACGATGTATATTATTATTGTATATTATTGTACCCCTGTTAAATATGTGTTTACCTCCTTTTAGGATGTCATTATTGTCTATGGTCATTGAGGTAAACCCTCCATTGTAAGTCGACATAGTAGTCCCCAATTTGAATATAATAAAATGTATTTTTAAGTCCCCATAGGTGGATTTGGTCAGGGTAAAAATTTGACCCAATCAAGTTCTTAGGTCAGTCACTTAATATGTATAATTAGGGAGGCTCCCTCACTCATTTATACACATACTCACTCACTGAAGTTCACATGAGAAGGTAGAGAAGAACAAGGAGGAGAGAGAGAGAGTTGCATAATACTTATTATAATTGGGTTTTTCCATCTTGTGATATTGTCTTAGTGACATAACTGTTTTCAGGAAGTTTGTAGTTTTCTTCTTTATGGTTTCCCTGAGGAAAATCTTTGTGTCTTGTGTATTTTAACTATCTTATGCATCTTTTTGTGCTTATTATTATTTCAGATGAAGATCCTAATCAATTTGAAAAGATTAGAAAATCTAACATGGTATCAGAGCCTCTCTGAAAGAAGGCATTATGCAGTAGAAGAAACTAAGGATTCCTAGTTCTAGGTCTTCTCTCCATAGATCATCAAGAAAAGAGGGCTAGGATAACTTGGCCTAGGAGGGCACATATTTTGGTGGAAAAAATCAAATTTGGGGAAGTTTCAATTCTTTACTACAGGACACTTCAGGAAGATACTAGGGGATCAATTTTCGGAGGCTTCCCACCACAATTTTCAGAAAATGACCTTATTGAGAAACTCACCTCAAGAAGTCACATATTTCTATCTAGACAGAATTCTAAAACTCCAAATTTGGAAAATTAGGGTTTATCTAACAAACCCTAGGTCAACCAACTTCGCAACTAGGTCGAGCGCCTAAAATTGGTAAGATCTAAATCTCTATTATTTATGTTTGAGGTTCTCATTTAAAAATGACTCATCATACCCAACTTAATTATAAGCTCGGGGGAGCTAACAACTTTAGAACATGGAAGTACATGATATCTTCGATCCTTGAAGAAAATGAATTGGATCAGTATATCAATAAGGAAGTTCTAGAACCATAGGGAGATTTGGATAAGACTATCCATAAGAAGAACATGGTTAAGGCCAAGAGAACCATTGTAGATTCTATTAAAGATCATCTCATCCCCCATGTGTCATCGCTGAAGACACCAAAGGAAGTGTTTGATGCTTTGACAAATCTGTTCGAAGGAAAGAACATCAACTGGAAGATGTCATTCATGAACCAGCTAAAGAATGTGAAGATACAAAACTTAGAGACCATGCAATTCTACTTCACAAGGGTTTCTCAAATCAAGGAACAACTTGAAGAATTCGAAGAGATTGCAGAAGAAGGAGAGATTGTTATGACCACCTTGAATGGTCTCCCTATGTCATGGGGTTCATGATTTCAGGGAATATGTTCTATAAGGAGGTTGATAAATTTCAACAAAATCTGGGAAGAATGCACATAAGAATAAGATCATCTCATAAAAAGAGAAGAGAATATGGGAGAAACTGAAGATCAAGATCTCACAGTTCACACCAGAAGATATCACAAAAAGAAGGAGGATCACCATCACAACAAAAGGGAAGACCATCATCACAAAATACAAAAGAAATTGAAAAGAGATTATTCCAACATTCGATGCTACACTTGTGATGAGAAGGGAAATTACTCCAGAGATTGTCCCAAAAGTAGAAGCTCCTTCAACAATAAGTAAAATAAGAAGAGACATCATGCTCACATCACTGAAGATGATGAACCAATGATAAAGATACTAAAAGCAGAAACTGATTCTTCAAGTGATGAAGAATATTTCCTTATCTTAGCACTCACAGGAATTATCTCACATGGAAGCAATGTATGGCTTATATATAGCGGGGCATCCAAACATATGACGGGATACAAAGAATCATTCGTCAAAATGTCTGAGCATGAGTCACCTCACAAGGTAAAACTTGGGGATGGTTTTCAATACCCCATAAAAGGAAGTGGATAGGATTCCTACAAGCTAGACCCCATGAGATATTTGAAGATGAAATATGTGCTAAATGTTCCAGTATTGAAGATGAATCTTCTCTCCATATCTGCACTAGATGCAAAGGGAATAAAATTTTCATTCATTGATGGACAAGTCCTAATGTGGCCAAAAGGAAATACAATAAATGATGCAACAATGATTGGAGAGTAAGAGGGAGGCTTGTACAAGTTGAAGGGACAACCTAAACAAGAATTCATTCATGACTCCATAGAACCAATTGAACTATGGCATTGAAGGCTTGCACAAGTGCACTATAGATCATTGCTGATTACAAGAAAAGTAGTTTCAGGAGTTCAAAAAATTTAGACAAGCATGAAGGAATTTTCAAGGGATGTGTGCAAGGAAAGATCGTAAAGAAGACATTTCCAAGTAGTTAAATCAAAGAAAAATGAATACTGGACATAAACCACTCAGATGTCTACGGGCCCATGTCACCCAGGTCACTAAGCAAGTATGCATACTATGTTTCCTTTATTGATGATTTCTCACATAAAAATTGGATATATTTCTTGAAAGGGAAAAATGAAGTCTTCAACAAGTTCAAGGAATTCAGAGCCTTGGTTGAAAATCACACTGAAAGGAAGATCAAGACTCTGTGGTCATCCAATGTCATAGAATTCACCTCGGAAGAATTCAAGGAACTATGCAGAAAATCTAGGATTAAGAGGGAGTTGAACACTCCATACAATCCTCAACATAATGGCCTTGCAGAATGAAAGAACATAACAATAATGGAAGCAATGCAAGCAATGCTACATGACCAAGATATTTCAATGCATTTGTTGGTAGAAGCAACAAGGACAAATGTGTATGTACAGAACTATACTCCTCACCGATTACTTGACAACAATAATCCTGAAGAAGCTTTCTCAGGAGAGAAATGAGAAGTCAAACATTTCAGAATATTTGGTTTCCTAGTGTACATACACATCCCAAAGGAAAAGAGGAATAAGCTTGACATGATTTAGAGATTACTTTAGTTTTTCTATTGTTTCTTCATCTTGTGATATTCAAAAATATATGGTTCATGCTTCTGGATTTCTGTTGTAATGGCACATGTCTCTCATGGATAGAGTTCACCATTGATCTTAGTATGTGAGCCTCTATATTGGTAAATATATTTTGAAGTCATTATGGAGGATATGATGATGATTTTGCATACCTTTATGCTATGATATGATACACTTTATGGTGATAATGATGTACACTCTATCTTGTTGATGCACTCCTATACAATATGATCTACATGCATACCATAGTGTGATGATACTCTCCTATGAACTATGATGTATACTTGATGTTGATGATGCATACACGGTGCACACTGAGATGATGATGATGCATATTTGATGATGAATATGCATACCCTATGACGATGATGCATACTTATGATGATGATGCATGACGATGCATGCCTTATGTTTAGTAAAAGAAGAGCATAATTACTTGTTTAGTAATTGTGTATGATGAGGTGTACAATGATGTACATGAGTAGTGTATGGTAGTGAAATGACTTATTAATATATAGTGATGAATCAGCAGATGACCAACAGTAGTGTTTACTAGTAGTATTAATGAGTAGAAAAGAATGACCAGCAGTGATGAGCAAAGTTGATGTGTAGAGATACTTGAGAAATAGTGATGAGCAGTGATGATGAGCAACGGTGATGAAGAAACAATGATGAGCAGCAGTGATGAGTAGTAGTGATCAACAACAGATATGAGCAACATATGATGAGCAATAGATGATGGACAACAATGATGAAGCATCAATGATGAGCAACAATGATGAGCAGCAGTGATGAGTAGTAGTGATAAGAAGCAGTGATGAGCATGTTGACCAGATATTGATGAGCAGTGTTGACCAGCATAGTGATGAGCATAGATTGATGTGCAAAGTAGAGGTTGGTTGTGTAGCAGAGCCATATGATTTCTTGCAACAAGAATATTTCACTTGAGGACTGGACTCCTCAAACCCTTCTTAGTTGGAGCTAAGAAAACAAGGATGGGTCTTGTTATGAGAGTTGGTGCTCTTTTCATCAGTTGGTGCTGATTGTAATAAAGAAGATTGTAGTCTTCCATGTATAATAAATAAAGATCAAATTACATATTTTCTTGTGTCTCTTTGATGTGATGAATGTTCTTATGACTCATCATGAATTTGATTATGCAATTGATGACATGATGATTTATATGCTACGATTGATTAAAAGAAAGTAAAATTTTTATAATTTCTCTCACACTGATTCACCCTTGCTCTCAGTCTGGCCATTGTGTCCAACATGTAGTGCATGTGTATCTCAATGTGTTTAGTCCTCTGTCTCTAGACTAGGTCAATGTAAATCTTGATTGCACTTTTATTGTCACAGCAAATGAATTTGGGTGAATCAAATGCAAATCCAAGTTCCCGAAGAATTCCTTGCAACCACACACATTGTGTAGCTGCATTCACCGCTCCTTTGTACTCGGACTCAGCGGAAGAGGGGTATATGGTGTCCTATTTCTTGCTTGACCAACATATGGGACCATGTGCAAGCATGAAGACATAACATGAAGTGTATTTTCTGTCAATTGAATCTCCAGCCCAATCAAAATTAGCAAATCCAACTAGTTCTAATGGAGAACCAACAACATAGTGTACCCCAAAGTGTTTGGTTCCTTGCACATAATGCACGATCATTTTGGAAACCTTCCAATGTGTTATCACTCCAGGAAAGTCCTCTAGGTTGCAACTCGAGGATGCTTGGTAACTTGAATGTTTTTAATGGTTTTTCTAAATGGATTAAGTTAGATGACCTACAAGACCTCACTCTCCCAAGACATGTATACAACTCAATCAAAAGATAACTCTTCTAACCACCAATGTTCAGAGGGTTGATAATAAGGTGAATAAATGGAGAACTTACTATGCTGGAAGATTCATACATAAAACAATCACATATGAATGGCTAATCATAATAAGGAAGAATACTTTCAATTCAACTCATGAACACATAGATAGGATGACAACTATCTAGCATTAGATAAAAAGAATAAACCTGGATCAGACATTCAAGCACAAGTACAGAACATAAAATATATGGAAGTTGAACATATAATGGCAAAAGAGCTTATATTAAATGATGAATAACATGAGAAGTTTGATAACAATAAGGGTCTAAAAGTCTCGAAAGTCGAACCCTTTCTTCAAAATAAGTCTTAGGATTTATAGCCTTTACAAAATATTTAGATCCTGAAAAGTTGGATCTGATTTACTAAAAATAGACAACATAACTATTTTGCAAAAAATTAGGTCAAAAACCCTAATTTAAGTGCTAGTCTATCTAACTCTAACATTTTGTTCACTCATTGAACTCTTTGATAAATGTAGTGATTACTGAAGTAGAGCTATAAACTGTTATCTCATAGATAAGCCACGGTTTGTAAAAAATAGTTAGGGTTTGTGACCCATTTCTCCTTGATTGCAACTTCAAAACTGGAACAGACCTCCTCCACTAGTGCTTTTCATCAATTTTCAGCTTCATAATTCACTATTGAGGTGTTTGTACCCTTCAAAACTGGTTCTGTGTGTAAAAATTTCATTCTGCTCCTTTTGTGCTTTCGGTGGTTAAGGAAGCAGAATCCTGGGTCTATTAGCTGTCGAAATCTCTGCTTTCAGTGGCTAATGAACAACTGCTGTGTTCGCCTAAGCCACCGAAAGCTCTGTTTTCTACAAAATTTTACTATCCTTTAAATCAACCTTTTATAGTTTTTACCTCTGTCCTTCCGATATTTCTTCCATTTGCATAGGGTTTGACATAGCAGCAACATCATGAGCTTCCTCAGGATCGTGAAAGCTTATTGCTGCCTCTGCTAGGGTTTCTAGTGTAAAGTGAGGTTGAGAGCTAGGGTTTCAGTTGGAATTATTCATCTGCAACCTCAATAGTCTAATCATCCTGTAAAGCCTGGTGTTGTCCTTCATAAACCTCAGATTCCTTTTTTGCAGCAAGAAATACATCCCCTTCATTTCTAGCAGATAATTATGCAATTAAGTTTTTTTCTTGGTTAATTTTGTATTAGTTCTTTTTATCTCTCTCTCTCTCTAAGACCTCCATTTCATGTATTTTCCCTGTCAGTCGGTTTATTCTCTGAGACCTAGGTTTGCTTGAGGAGGTCTCTGCCATTGGTTCTTATTGACCTTCCCTTGGTGTTGGTGAGGGAAAATCCTCATATTCTGCTACCACCTGCTTTGTTAGGTCAAATTCTCGCTCCTTTTCTTCTTCTTCTTCTGAGTAGGGTAAGTTTAGTATATTTCCACTTTGTGCTAGGGCCTCCTTCTCCTTTCCACTGAAGTCCAAATTTATTTTATCTTGGTTGGTTTTAGAAGTTGGAGAAGGCTGATCCACTATCACTGGTGAGATAGCCCTCCTCTTCCTCTTTCCACTCCTGGGGGTGGTGGATTTATTTGAAGGGGACTTTCCTTTGTCTTCTGGCTGTAAGCCTATTTCAAACTCATTCCAAAATAAAAAATATTCTCATGCTATGTTTCTCCTTTGCAACAATTCTTGAACAATGAGTTGTATTAGGCCATGGTGAGATAACCTTCTTGTGATTTTAGTGGGCTGGGCCTTGACCTGATGGGCCATCTTGGTCAAGCTCTCGTGGAGGTAGAAAGGTAGGTTTAAAGGGCTTCTGCTTGTAAAATGATTCATCAATTTAAAGTGATATATCATCACCCTGTTATACCTTCCTTCACAAGTTATATAAACCAGGATTGCTTTCAATAATTGCTAGCACCTCTCCTCTAGCCAGGTTGATGGAATACTTTTCTTCCATACTACTCCTTTGTGTTCAGGTTTTAAGTATGACCTAAATTCCACATTCTTAGTAATGGTGGTTTTGAACCATTTCTCCCTAGTTCTTGGGAGTTCTACTACTTCTGCAATGAGGGTTTCATCAACTTGGAACTCTTCTTTGCCTATCAATGCCTTAGATCCAGCAAAAGAAAGAGCAAATGCTTCTGCAACTTTTTGGTGTGAACCCTGGATTTTCTCACAGAACCTGTAACAGCCTGCATCTTTGAAGGGCATACTTATGGATGTGACTCAAGATAGCTAATGTTACCTAGATCCTGTCTGAGGGCAGGTCCTTCTCCTTTCTTCATCTTTGTACTGTGCTTCTAGTAACTATAAAAACCAAAATTCAAATTCTGTAAATGGGATTAGCGCACTGGTTTCAGGGGTGGTCTGGAGCAGCGAGGATACATGCAGATAAATGTGGAGTGTACTGAGGATATGGTGCTGATTTTGTGGGTTCAATAAGTCGATTGGTACTTGAGTGTAATGATGGTAGACTCTGGTGATAACAATGAGATAGTCAATACAACGATCATCTTTAACTGAAAACTGATGTTTCGTGGTGGTTTAGCTGCAGTCGTGGGATAGCTGGAGGGTAGGATTAGGGTTTTTGTCTCTATTAGTCAAATCGGTTCAATAACGACCCTTTACTTACCAACTAATGATTTTTTGCAGGCCCCCAGCCTTTTCAGTGGTTAAATGCTAGATCATGGCGTGCCTCATGCTGCCAGCATTTGATTTCGATGGATAAGCTAACCGTTTTTCCTCTTTTGGCCTTTTTGACGGTTAAGGGAATCTTGCATCTAATCTACAAGCTACCAAAACCTAGGCTTTTCGGTGGCGAATGAACCATTGGCACATTCACCCAAGCCACTGAAAGCTTCCTTTCCTCAATTTATCCAAAAAACGTTTTCAATAAGCTTTCAGTGGTTAATGTCTTCCTGGACCCACTTGCTAAGCTGCCAAAACCTGGGCCTTTCAGTGGCTAATGAACTGTTGGTAAGTTCTCCTAAGCCACTGAAAGCTTCCTTTGTAGAATTTAAAAAAAATGACATCAACAAGCTTTCGGTGGTTAACGCAGTCCTGAGTCCAAATTGTTAGCTGCCGAAAGTTAGGCTTTTCGGTGGCTAATGAACTGTTGAAAAGTTTGCCTAAGCCACCAAAAGCTGAACTTTCAAATTTTCTTGAAAAACAGAACACCAAGCATTCCAAATTTGTTAATCACCCAAACATCTTTCATAATATACCCTGAAATATTCACTACTACGAAAAATAAATTGTCTGAGTTGGACCTATTGAAAATTAATTTATTTAGGAGAGAACATCTGGATCCTACTCGGGGATGGGAACCTCCCTGTGAGGTCCCAAGAACCCTAGACCAAAATTCATTTCCTGAAAAAATAAGAATTAAACCTATATTCTACTGTTCGATTAGGCATGGAGTTTATTTTGTAAGCAAAAACAATCAACTAACTACTATTTTACAATAACAAGGCCTTCAAGCCTCAAATGAAATAGAGTTTCAAAAATTTCCCATTTACTGGGACATCAAACACCTCCTCTCCTTCTAGATTTTGCAATTTGAAGGTGTTGTTCTACTACACCTGAGCTATCACAAAAGGGCCTATCCACAGAGAGTCAAACTTTCCATGGTTTCCCTTGTCTTTCCTGACAGTATCCCATTTGAGGACCCAATCTCCAACCTGAAAGTTGTCCACCTTTTCCATTTTGTCAAAAATAATCTCGATCTTCTGACCTTTCCATCACCTATTCCATGACTTGTTGTAACTCCACCAAATCAAGCATCCTCCTCACCATGTCATTTGGTTCATCTTGTTCCCCCTGAAAGAATTTTGCAACTGGCAGAATCAGCTGAATGGGAAAAATGGCTCAGTACCATAAACCAACTTAAAAGGAGAAGTCCCTATGGATCTCTTGTCAGTCACTCTATCAGCCCATAGAGCAAACTTTAGCTTAGAATCCTGGCTTTTCTGATTATTCTCCAATAGTTTTCTGATGATCCTGACTAGAATTTTATTGGATGACTCAGCAAGGCCATTGCCTTGAGGGTAATAAGAAGTGGAATGCACCAACTGAATGCCCATTGACTCACACATGTTAACCAATGCCCCGGATTTGAAAGCTAGTGCATTATTAGTCACTAGCCTTACTGGGCAGCCAAACCTGATAAAGATGCTCTCATATAAAAACCTCATAATGACCTGGTGAGTGGCATTCCTTGTAGGTACTGCCTCTATCTACTTGGTGCAATAGTATGTGGCTACTAGGATCCATTTGTGCTGACCATTGGATGTAGGGTTAATTTCACCTATGAAATGAAGACCCCACTTCTGGAAAGGACCATTCACTACAATAGGTCTAAGGGGAAAATATTTGAGTTGCTGCTTTCCTATGAATCTTTGGCACTTGTCATGGGTTCTCACAAAGGTACACACATCAGAGAAAAGAACATGCCAATAGTAACCAGCCCTTAGAATCTTGTGGGATGTGGTATTCTAGTAATGATGACCTCCACATGTGCTTGAATGAAACTGACGCATGACCTGAACTGACTCTTCTTTATCTAAGAATATCAGCAAAACACCAGATAGATATTTCCAATACAGCAGTTTATCAATTACACAAAACTGGAAAGACTTAAGCTTAAGAGCTCGTGCCTGATTTAGAGTAAGTCCAGGGGGAACTTCTAAATTTTGTAGGAAATGAATAATACCTGAGTAACACGCACATGAAGACAAACTCTCAGCTACTTGTTGAGTGTCATTCTGCTCCTGAATTGCCTCTGCTGCTATCTATGTCTGCAGGTTAGCTGACGTTATACAAATGAAATTCATTCCCAAAAGATCACAATTTTCTTTAGCCATGAGTTTAGCTAGACCTTGGCCTTTCACTATATTGGTGGGCTTTACTTCTATGTCAAACTCAATAAGCTTGTCAATCCATTTAGCTCTCTTTCCATCAATGTCAGGATGGATCAATACATCCTTTACAGTAGCTGAAGGGACATAGGAAAGGACCTTTTCATGTAGAATGTAAATCCCGAAGGCTTCCAATGACTTGATGAGAGCATAAGCTTGCTTTTCAATAGGATCATACTTCAGTTCAGCATCCCTCAATGTCTTGCTGAAAAATGCAATTGGGTGATCAAGGCATTCATCATATTTTTGTAACAACACTACTGCCATTGTGTCATAGGATGTAAAGGAGAAAATGTAGAAACCCTTGTTGTAGTCTAGACTAATCAGAGTGGGAGCTTCCATGATAGCCTTCTTGATGTCTTCAAAATATCTTCTTTCTTTCTCTGTCCATTTGATTTCAGCTTCCTTCCTCAACATAGAGGTTATGTGCTTTACCAACTCAGAAAAGTTTGTGATAAACCTCCTGACAAAATTTATCTTAACCAGAAATGACTGGATATCCCTTTTTGACCTAGGTATGGAGAAATTCTCAATTGCTTCAACTCAAACATAATCAATCTTCACACCTTCAGCTGAAACTATGTGACCTAGGAGTTTTCCCTCACTGAGTGCAAATTGAGACTTCTTCAGGTTCAGTGATATCCAAAATTTTCTACATTTTAGAAACACCTTCCTCAAGTGTTGCAAATGTTCTTCATGGCTGTTGGAGTAAACAATGAGGTCATCAAGGTATATGATAACAAATTTTTCTTTCAATCCCACAAAAGCTATATCCATGTCTCTCTAAAAAGTGGCCCCAACATTCATCAGTCCAAATGGAATTTTGGCCTACATGAAGGTGCCCTAGGGAGTGTTAAACATAGTTTTTTCTTGGTCATCAGGGTGCACAACAACTTGGTTGTATCAGCAGAAACCATCCAGGAATGACATGACACTGGCCCCTGAGACTCTTTGCAACATATGTTCTATCTTGGATAGTGGATAGTTATCTTTCTTGGAGCATTTGTTCAGGTTTCTGAAATCCACACATAACCTAATCTCCCCGTTCTTCTTCCTTTCCACCACTAAAATTGCAATCCATTTGGAATACCCGAGGGGAATTATGATCTTGGCTTTAAGTAGCTTTTGGATTTCCTTTTCAATCACAGGAAGTAGGAGAGGACTGATGGATCTGAGCTTCTGTTTGAAAGGGGCAGTGTCCTTCTCCAGGGGAATCCTGTGTTGGATGATACTAGTGTCATAGGTTTTCAGGTCACTGTATTCCCAAGAAAAGATATCAGAAAACTCTTTCATCATACTACAAAAATTTGACCTCTGATCAGCAGTCAATCAGTGGATAGATTTATGGGTTTTGGATGACTTTGGATACCTATGTTTTGCTCTTGGACAGCAGGATATTTTTCCTTTTTGGCAGGTTTAAAAGGGACATCATTATGATCAAATAGCTCTTCTAGGGGTACCCGACCCTTGTTAGAATAATCAACCCATAGTTTACCCACTTAGACATTAGTTCATTTATTTTTGTCTTATTTGCCTAGTTCATGTGTCCCACCTTGTGCAAGTTGCTATTTGCCTATCCATAGAGGTCAAACTTGCCATCTTTGACTCATGTAGCGCTTGGGAAAGCCTTTGGAATCAAATTTTCTTTATTCCTGGCCTCCTAGGTGCCTATCTGCTTTTTCTGCTTTATTGCCTGCTTTTTCAGTGTTTTAAGGCACATAGGAAAGCTAGACTAGGTGAGGTGAACTAGTTTTTTGTCCTCTTCATCCTCCACTCTTTTCTCCATGAAAAAGCATGTATGAGCTTCCATTTCATCACTCATTAGATTTCCCATGCGCCCTTTCCAATTTGTGAGCTCCATGACAGATTTGGGATCAACTTTTTACACCTATGGGGGATTTGCTTATTTTTGGTAAGCCTGCTTTATGCTAGATTTGGATGCTTCCTCATGCATTCAATTTCCTGATGTATTCTATTTATTCAGCAGCCTATGTTATTACAGGGTTGCCTATTGTACACTTACATAATACAGTTTAGTGTTACAGCTCCATTTTTAGTCTCTTTTGTGAGCAATTTTGCATGATCAATTGTTAATTGTTGTGAGTAAAATTAATATATTGCTGGCCTTAATTTCCACATGGTATCAGAGCCATTATAGGTTGTTTCTCTCCTTCAAAAATTGTTTTGCAGGTTTGACATCAAAGACTGGGAGCCTTCTACTGACAGCTGGGACAGATTTTCTAGAGCTATGGATCAATCACAGAAAACTATCTTGACTCCCTTCAATTTATTTGAATGGAAAGAAGAGATGGAGATACTGTTGAGAGTGAAAGGCCTCTACAGGGTGACTATGGCAATAGAAGCAGAGCCCAATGCAGCTGTAGAGAAGATAAAATGGCACAACAGGAGGGATGAGGCTTATGGCCTCCTGTGCCTGAGTATTTCCAGAGACCTCCTTTTCCATGTCAATGGATTGACATCACCGAATGAAGTATGGGAGAATCTTTCTGATCTTTTTGGAAAGACATATGAGATGAGGGGACATCAAATCGAGAATGAGCTGATTTCTCTGAGTCCAACAAGCTTTGAATTCCTGCAGCTATATTTCTCCAAGTTCAAAGCACTAGTTTTGCAGCTGAAACAGTGTGGTATTGAAAAGAAAGATGATCAGCTCGTACTGGCCATCCTCTCGAAGCTGGGCCCTAATTATTCAGTGTTTGTTTTGACCTTCTATGCCACAAAACTGACAGCTCGAGCCTGAAAGATGCCTAGCCTTGCATATTTCATGGAATCTCTCACACAAGAACAGGACAAGTTGGTGATGATGGGCACCATCAAACCATCCAAATATCAAGCTATGATTGCTGGAGATTCGAGGGTGGATTCAAAAAGCAAAAAGAAAGCTAAAAACCCACCCGAGCAAAAGAGAGACAAGAAACAGTCTCCGGAGGATCAACAAGGTCCCAAGAAGAATAAATAGAAGAAGAAGAACAAAGGTGAAATGAACAAGTGCGCATACTGCAATAAGGGAAATCACACTGAAAGATCTTGTATGAAAAAGCAGATCGACATGCTGACCAATATCCTGGAGAAGAATGGCATCTCCCTTCCAGAAAGCTCAGAGAAGAGAGAAGGAGGATCAAGTTCCAATGACAGAGAGAGAGTTCATGCTCTAGTTGCTGGCACATCAAGCTCACCCAGTTTTATCATAGATTCTGGAGCTTCAAGACACATGCTTTCAACTAAGGAGGCCTTCTCCTCACTGGATATGTCGAAAGGACCATCTATTGTACTGGGAGATGACTCTCTCACTGAAAATAAAGGCAAAGGAAGGATAGATCTTGATCATGGTGAGTTCAGCAATGTGTTATATGTCCCTGGTCTCGCCTCCAACCTCCTGTCAGTTTACCAGATGACCCACACTAGGTCTCCTAAAAAGGTCATATTCTCCCCCGATGAAGTTGAGATCACAGAGATTTCAACTGGTAGAGTCATTGCAAAAGGAGTTGCGAATCATGCTCAAAAGGTATACATGTTCTCACACTTCCTACCTTACTCAAACCCCTCTGCTCTTCTCATTCATGCTAATGAAGCCAGCAAGCTATGGCATGAAATATTTGGCCATCTAAATTACAAGTATCTATATGATCTTAGTGAGAAAGAAATGGTCATAGGGTTGCCCAAGATAAAATTTTCCAAAGGAGTCTGTCAAGGATGTATCCTAGGAAAACACCCAGAGCACAAATTTGAGAGAGCTAGTCATGAGAGAACCTCTGCACCCCTCGAGCTGATCCACAGTGATGTTGCTGGTCCATTCCCTCATATGTCCATGAGTCAGGCCAAGTATAAATTAACTTTCATTGATGACTTTTCCAGGTATTGCTGGGTTCACTTCCTGAAACAAAAGTCTGAATTTTTTGGCCTATTCAAAGTCTTTAAGGCTTTGGTTGAAAACCAGTCTGGAAGGAAAATCAAGGCCCTCAGATCTGACAATGGTGGTGAGTATGTCAAGTCTGAGTTTATTAACTATTGTGCAGATGCAGGTATTCAGATGCAGCATTCTATCCCTTACACACCACAGCAAAATGGTGTTGCTGAGAGGAAGAACAGATCACTGAAGGAGATGGCAACATGCATGATGGAGGCCAAAAATTTGCCACCAAAGTAATGGGCCAAAGATATCAACTGTGCAGCCTATATTAAAAATAGGGTGCCTCACAAACAACTTGATGGTATGACTCCCTTCGAAGCATGGAGTGGGCACAAGCCAGATGTGACCCATTTCAGGATTTTTGGCTTAAAGGCTTGGGCTAGAATCCCGACAGAGAAGAGGAAGGCTTTGCATCCCCAAAGTGAAGAGTGTATTTTTGTTGGATACTCTGAAGATTCAAAAAGATACAAGTTGATAAATTTGAGCACAAATAAATCCTTCATCAAAAGGTGTGTTCAGTTTGAAGAAGAACCCCTTGCAGAAGTGGAAGTTGGTGAAGCCTCTTCACCACCTGAACCTCAAGAAGTAAGTAAAGAGTTTGTTGAACATGCTGATTCTGATTTGTCTTATGGAGATGAGTTTATTGCATACCCTAACAGCCCCACAAGGTAGAAATGGGCAGCCAAGACACTACATGCAACAGGTGAGCTAGCCGGGGATCCCAATGACCCAAGGAGGACTAGATCTCAATTTGAGAGTGGTCTGTGCATGAAGGATCCTATGTTTGCTGAAAAATGATATTTGATGGTGGAATATGATCCTAAAACATATGAAGAAGCAGCAGGAGATCCCATATGGCAAACAACCATGAAGGAGGAGTTCAACTCACTCTAGAAGAGCAACACATGGGAGCTAGTGGATCTTCCCCCAGGGAGAAAACTAGTACAGTGTAAGTGGGTCTATAAGACCAAATTTTCTGCTGATGGTTCACCACTGAAGTACAAGGCTAGATTGGTAGCCAAGGGCTACTCATAGGTTCATGGCATAGATTACAATGAGACCTTTTCCCCAGTGGCAAAAATGGATTCCATCAGGCTAGCTCTAGCCATTGCAGCCTCAAGGCAATGGGAGGTACATCACATGGATGTAAAATGTGCCTTTCTGAATGGAGATCTCACTAAGGAGATATATATGCAGCAGCCTCAAGGTTTTTCTACTAACCCTTCTCTTGTGTGCAGGTTGAGAAAGTCATTGTATGGGCTAAAGCAAGCCCCTAGGGCTTGGTATGCCAAGATTGATAGCTTCTTGCTATCACTGAATTTTGTACGGTGCAAATTAGATCCAAATGTCTATTTGAAGTTAGTTAATGGTTCATTAATGATCATTGTGTTATATGTTGATGACCTCCTCATTACAGGAAGCTCATAGGCTGAGATTGCTTCCTTAAAAGAAGTTATGAACCAAGCCTTCTCCATGACAGATTTGGGGCTCTTAAGTCAATTTTTGGGGCTTGAGATCTCTCAAAGCAAAGCTGGAATCAAGGTGCACCAGTCCAAATATGCCTTGGACTTGCTGAACAAATTCAAAATGAAGGATTGCAAAGCAAGCAAAACTCCCTTCCTTTCAGGAGTGAAGCTGGAAGAAGCTGATTCTTCACCGATGGTAAACGATACAATGTATAGACAATTGATTGGCTGTTTATTGTATTTGACACATACTAGACCTGATCTTTGTTATGCAGTAAGTGTGGCTTCTAGATTCATGGATCAGCCTCAAGAGATCCATTGGAAAGCAGCCAAAAGGATTCTAAACTTTGTTCAGGGAACAAGGACACATGGGATCTTCTATAAGGCAAAATCTAATCTTGAGTTGATTGGATTTACTGACAGTGATTGGGCAAGTGATAGCACAGATAGAAAGTCCACTTCAGGTTATGTGTTCATGCTTGCAGAAGGGCCAATCAGCTAGTCAAGCAAGAAACAGAGCGCCATTGCACTCTCATCTACAGAAGCTGAGTACAGAGGAGTTGTTAATGCAGCAACTCAATGTTTATGGTTGCAGGGTTTACTTGGAGAGTGTGGTTTCGAACCTGAGTACTCAACTACCATCTACTGTGATAACCAGAGTACCATTCGAATCTGCAAGGATCCATTTCAGAAGCAGAGAACCAGACACATTGAGATCCATATGCACTACATCAGAGAACTTGTGCATGATGGCACCATTCACCTACTCTTCTGTTCATCTTCAGAACAAGTAGCTGATATCTTCACCAAAGCATTTTGTGAGAATACCTTCAGCAATCTCAAATCACTGCTGGGGATTGCTGATCATGCTATGAAAGCATGAGTGGAGACAAGATTCTACAATTTTGTTTTACAGTCCATGTTTAAGGGAGGATTTTCCCAAGTTGGTTTTGCCTCTTTCCTTGTTTATTTGGACATGCAGTATGTAAAGGGTGACTATGCCTTGTTTCTAGGCCCTATATTTTTGATATATTACTCATAAAGTCAGGCTTAAGGGGGGGTGTTAGAATAATCAACCCATAGTTTACCCACTTAGATATTAATTCATTTATTTTTGTCTTATTTGCCTAGTTCATGTGTCCCACCTTGTGCAAGTTTCTATTTGCCTATCCATAGAGGTCAAAATTGCCATATTTGACTCATGTAGCACTTGGGAAAGCCTTAGGAATCAAATCTACTTTATTCCTGGCCTCCTAGGCGCCTATCTTCTTTTTCTGCTTTATTGCCTGCTTTTTCAGTGTTTTAAGGCACATAGGAAAGCTAGACTAGGTGAGGTGAACTAGTTTTTTGTCCTCTTCATCCTCCACTCTTTTCTCCATGCAAAAGCATGTATGAGCTTCCACTTCATCACTCATTAGCTTTCCCATGTGCCCTTGCCAATTTGTGAGCTCCATGACAGATTTGGGATCAGCTTTTTACACCTATGGGGGATTTGCTTATTTTTGGTAAGCCTGCTTTATGCTAGATTTGGATGCTTCCTCATGCATTTGATTTCCTGATGTATTCTATTTATTCAGCAGCCTATGTTATTACAGGGTTGGCTATTGTACACTTACATAATATAGTTTAGTGTTACAGCTCCATTTTCAGTCTCTTTTGTGAGCAATTTTGCATGATCAATTGTTAATTGTTGTGAGTAAAATTAATCTATTGGTGGCCTTAATTTCCACAACCCTGAGGTATATAATTTCTAGGTAACTGAACAATGTTCTGGGATTCTTCCATATTTAGGTTTTCTTGATCAATATGCATCTCAGAGAATTCATCTACTACCTAGAGGAATTTACTAAGCTCATCATCATTCTCAAAAACCTTCCAAAATTTTACATTATCAGGTAGGAATGGCTTGTACTTGACTTGGATATCATAGCTCAGCTTAGGAGGTAAAGGGAGAACAAACATACTTGCAGAGACAACAAGGGAATCAACTAGATGATTCATAGCCCTAGGTATATATGAGAGTTCAAAAAACATGAAGGAGTCCCTGAGTTTCCATACCTCATCTCTGTATGCCTTGAATATGACATTATTTGCTTGAAAAGTATTGTACACATGTTGTATGATGAGATCTATATCTCCAAAGATCTTTATGCACATGATTCCCATTTCTTTAGCAGCCTTCACTCCTAGCAGCAACACCTCATATTCTGCTATGTTGTTAGTAGTCTTGAAATCCATCTTATAAGACAAATATATAGTCTCCTTTGAAGGAGAAATCAGTGTTGTACAGGATAATTCACCTAATAACCTAGGTCTGGGGGGTTACCAACATACTCATTACTTGCAGACAATTTGACTCTAAAAGCACAGAATAGGAAATAGGAAAGTAGAAGGACTTACTTATATTAAACGAAGGCTGATCCTTGCTATCTTCTCCCTCTCTGATCCACTTCCAAAGTCTCCAGGATAGTTCCTCCTTCACCTGTTAATAAACACTCTTCCAGATACAAGATGATTCATATATATAGATGCAGGTTAGGCAAATCATATATCATATTGAAATGTAAACATTTACCAATCTACAAGATATGAAACACATATGGAAGAAGTAATATCTTTATTAACAATAATGGAAAGAGTTTAGGTTACAACCCAATGTCTAAACAAGGAATCCTCTGTCACCAAAGGAATCTGAGTTTCTCTGCTCCAAATATTTCTGTAGACAATCCACCAGCATAACTTTGCTCTCCAAGTATGACTATCCAACACCCTCCCCAAGGCCTCTATTTATATGGATGAAACGAGGCAGTTCTCGAAGGTTAGGGAGGTTGTGGCAGTTAAGACGATTAAGTTAAATGAGTAAACTAATCTTCCATTAGTGCGTGGTTTTACGTTTTAATGTTGAGGAAACCATTCGCGGGTCTGTAGTACAGCAACCCGCGAATGATTCACGACTATATAGAAGAGAAACCCGCGAATACAAGGATTCACGACTTGCTGTATAGGAGACTCGCGAATGATGCGTGAGTTGTCAATATAGAGAGTCACGAATACAACTCAACATGGAAAAATGGCAAAGTAACCAGCTGGATATATAGGGAATGTACTTCATCATAAGCCAAGGTATAGTGAATATGGGCAACCTCAATCCATAAGTGTCCTTTTGTGTGCCGACATGAGGGATATCAGCACTTGGACAGAGAGGTGCCATTCAGGTGTATAACAGATGCCCCCTAATGTGTGAGGTCAGAGGGGAACGATGGCCAAAATACATTATAATATTGAACTCAGGAGAAACTCAGAAATCCAGTGGAGCAGAAGGAGTACCTGAAACAAATACATAGTAATGTCATATACAAAGTTATATCTGAGGATGCTATGTTCAATTTACTGGAACACTAGCTCCTTTACAATATTTGAGTACATCATATGATACGGGTAAAAACCACGTATTTACAAAGGTGGATCGAAGCCATAATACAATAATGATGAGTCTTCAAAGATCTGGAAGCTGGATATAGAAATGGAACATAGTCTTGCGCAACTTAGTTCATGAGTGAGGAACTAAGGTCTTCATAAAAGATCCCAAAGAACCAGTACAATCCAAGCCATGTGAATAAGGGTAAGCTGAAGTTGAACATGGAAAGGATTCAACATTTTGTCAACCAATAGATGATAATTGACAAATGAAGCAAAGGAGTTCACCAATGATGAAAGTGAATCCAGAGGTACCATCGTCAAAACTCTAGGTCGTCGTCATCAGGAAGTACTGAAACGGAACCATACTGTGATAGGGAAGGCAATAGATCCTCCAACGGATCACAAGAGTGACTAGGAACTGGGCAAAAAAGGTAGACACAAGTAAATGGATAACAGATATAACAATGATGGAATCAGGCTATAGATCAGATTTTGGGAAGAATCCTTGAACATTGAGCATGACACAGAGATGACCCAAGGCAGCGTATAACAGATAGATAGGACAACTAGACTTATCTGTCATGTAGGAGACATGATCAGATTCCCTAGGTATAAAGGACAAGAGGAGGAGCAAGAACTCGAAGTGATAGTTGAACACAGATGTACACTGAAACATGGATATCGGAAGGCAAAGAGTGCTATGTTCAAGGATGACATGCTGCCATTACTGAAAACAAGAGAAAAATTCTTCCTTACCTTCCCTGTTAAGTTTTAACGAGTCCAAGAAAGCCAACTCGGTTCCCTCTTCATTTTTTAACAAGCTTGAAGAGATGGGAAAATAATGCTTGATACACTGATCTGTGGATTTAATGAGCCCGAACTAGTACATGCTCATTCGGTATTTTCACATTTAGAGAGTCTGAAAATGCCAAAGAAGACTCCAGGGGGGTCCTTTTTCATCCAATTTAGTCTCTTGAGGCCGAAAAAGTATAAAACAAACCACAAAAGAACTCTCTTAACTTCCGAAGAAGAAAAGATGAACCTTTTTCGTACTTAGTCGGGAAGGTCCGAAAAAGGTTAAATTACCACCTACCCAACGCTCCTTCCATAACAACATAAAATAGCTTGAGTTTTACGAGTGTGAAGGAAAGCAAGATCACTCGGAAAGATCCATTTGGTTACGAGAAATGGGGCTTACAACAATAAACTCGTTGCTTTGTTCTTGAGTGTTTAATGAGCATGACAAAGACACAAAGTATGTTGGGAATCTTTTTCATGTTTGGGTCCAGAGCACGAAAAAGAGAAAACTAAGCTCAAACCGGGTGTTCCTTTTCCGTAAATTTAGTCCCTCAGGTCCGGAAAAGAGATAAACCTATACCTAAGAATACTTTTCTCAATTCCGAAGAAAAGAGAGTGATCCTTTCTCGTATTATTCTGCATGGTCTAAGAAAGAGATAACCTACCACCAATGCGGATGCCCATTCACATATTCTTAACGAGCTTGAACGGACGAGATAACTCGGCAGTCAAGTCTGTTTTGAAGGAGTCAGACCTCGGCCTAAAGAAACTCCATAAGGGCGGGGAGTCCTATAAAGGGATAGCTTGTAAAGAGAGATTCATAAGAAGCTCTATCTGGCGTGAAAAATAGCTATGAGGAAACCCCTGGGCCTGAAACAGTGACGGAAATGAGTATCAAAGGATGGCAATGGCATATAAGAATGATACTCATGAAAAGGGATCCTAGCCACGGAAGAACAATGGTAGAGACAAGGGACTAATGGCTTAAAATACCATAGTCCATGGCAAAAATGTTGAGTACTAAGGTTAATGTGGAGTGATAAGATGCCAACAAGTGTTGGAATGAGCAAAAACCACCCTATAGAAGCATCAACACTTTGTAAAAGTAGGTAAACCTGTTCCAAGGCACAAAAGGGGTAATATTAGTCAATTGACATTTCAAACTATAGAGAAAGACCCACTTTACGAAATATTTTTTCTATTAATAGTTTGAAAATCAAATCATTTCTTACCATTTGCACTTTTTTAACCAAAAAGGAAAGTTTACCCTCTATCTTTGATCACTTGCCGTGGACAATTGGACCGTCGGAATTCAGATTCGTCAGCTACAGGTAACTCTACACCTTGAGCTCTTCATTTTCATCCAAACAAATTTTAAAATTGATGGTCAATTCAGTTTATTTCATCAACATAAAAGATAGCAAAATGTATTCGCGGGTTGCTACGCATGAAAGCCGCGAATACGCATTTCATGCGCGACTTGCTGCATAGGAAAGTCGCGAATGACTCGCGACTTGTCCCAATGGACAGTCGTGCATGCTGCGCAAAAGAATAAAAGCTTTACAAATGATCAAAATTTTTAAATTTTTATGGTGAAATACTGAATTAAACTATGTTTATTTGTCAGGGAAAACATGGTGCTGGAGTGGAGGGAGAGGGAACATGAGATGATGGACCAAGCGGCTCTCCAAAGCCTTCCTACCATCCAAGCATTGCGGAATAGTGGGTTGCTCAAGTTCTTTTGCACATCACCTATGCGGGCCAATGTCTGCATATTAGAGTTCTTAGTCCATTATTGGGACCATGACCTGGCGATGTTCAATATCCAGGGTGAGACTTTGGAGCTTACCACATAGGACATCTACTTCATAACCGGGTTATCACATCGGGGAGCACCGGTGAACCTGGAGGGAACTGGCAGGGGTGGGGACCCCTTGAGTGTCCAGAACTATGTCGATGTATTCTGTAGGCCGGGTACTCAAAAGAAAGGCAGCAGCATTCTCATAGCAGATATTCAGGATCTTACATTACAGGTATTGGCCAGTACTATAGTGAGACTTTCAGGGTCAGCAAGATTACACATGGCCACCAGGACTCAGATGAGAGTGGCGGTGGACTGCTTTAGAGGTTCCCTCTTTGACTGGTGTACAGGGATTTCCCCCATCATGAGGAGGCAATTATCCGACTGTAGGAGGGGGAGACGGAAGAACTTTGGCTATGCTAGTATATTGGTAGCGTTCTTCTTTGAGAGGGTGCTAGCTATGAGCCCTGCGATACCCTTACAGGTCCATCATCCACGGCAGCCGAGGCTGAGCCGATGGGGAGATATCTTCCTCCGCCAAGGAGGAGGAGATGTTGTACATAGCATGTATGACGATGATTTCTATTCATGGTGGGAACGACAGGTGCCGGTGTTGGAGCAGTTTCCATACGCTGGGCTATATTTTCGAGGTGATCCGGACCTACTCCTCCCTCCAGGAGGAGCATGGGGAGAGATGGGTAAGTCATTTTTTATTTTTTATCATTATCAAATTTTTATGGATTTTCAAATGATAGGATATATACATATGCACAAGTCTAAACCCTCTTTATGTGTCAAAATGCAGATATTGGACCAGTCCACCCTGTAGGGCACCCACGTACCTTTGTACGTCCTATTGCAGGGGGAGACCCAGGATTGATCACGGTACTCGAGGCGAAGCTAGGCAGGCTGACCGAGCGAGTACCTACAATATAGATAGAGCATCTCCCTGTAGCTATGCAGGAGTTCGTAGTTGGGGTTCCACCGGCCTGGCTACGTCTTTTCAGATGGGTAGCCAGAGCAGTATGTGTAT
>LPNX010206270.1:148509-164988 GCA_001517045.1 Pseudotsuga menziesii
TTTGGGAATACAAAACCTAGCAATAATCTGATTAAACACGAAGTAAGCTGCCATTTCCCCATTGTCTTTGAAAGTAGGCATTGCCTCTGCCCATTTTGTGAAATAGTCGACAACGACAATGATGTATTTGTGCCCCCCAGCCGAGGCTGGGT
Organism: Pseudotsuga menziesii; assembly: GCA_001517045.1. Taxonomy (NCBI): domain Eukaryota; kingdom Viridiplantae; phylum Streptophyta; class Pinopsida; order Pinales; family Pinaceae; genus Pseudotsuga; species Pseudotsuga menziesii. The sequence continues at coordinate 148,662 of LPNX010206270.1, forward strand.
TGCATGTCATATAATCAATCCCCCACTTCATGAAGGGGCCTATCGAGATGACGGGAAACAAGGGAGTAGGATGTGACCGCATTTTTCTGGTGTAAATCTGACATGGATGACAACGTTTCACAGCTTCCACACAATCTTTAAAGATGGTGGGACAGAAATACCCGGCACGTAATATCTTCTGGGTCGTTGCTAACCCAGATAAATGACCCCCACACGCTCCGCTATGGGAATCATTTAGGACAATATTCGCTTCCTCATGAGTAAGGCAGCGACGCAAGACAGAATCTACCCCTCGTTGATACAATGTATCTCCTATAATGAGGTAGTTTTTAGCATGAAGACGTAACTTGCGTCGGTCTTCCCTAGAGTAAGCGGTAGGATACTTCAAAGTCTGGAGATATATAAGAATATCTCTGTACCAAGGATCAGAGGTTGATATAAGGAAGATGTGCTCATCTGGGAAGGAGTCATCTTGAACCACTACATCTTCTTCCGTAGGGAATTCTGCTATAAGCTCGGCAAAAACTAAGGACTTTTTGGATTTAGCGGATTGGAAAACCAAGTCAAACTCTTGGAGAATGACTATCCACTTATTGAATTTTCCCCCAACAATCCGTTGGGATAAAACATATTGGAAAGGGTTTACATCCGCCACTATAGTAGTGGTCCTCAGTAAGATGTAGTGCCGTAACCTCTGTACAGCATAAACAGCCGCTAAGGCTTACTTCTCGACGTGGGAGTACTTAATCTCAGGCCCAACCAGAGCGCAGCTAAGATAATAGACAACATGCTCAACGAGCTTGTCATCCTCCTGAACTAGCACTACCCCAATGGTAGACTCCGACGTGGCTAGATATAATATGAAATCCCTAGAGTAATCTGGCGGGCGTAATAAAGGAGCCGACAACAAGGCTTTCTTTAATGCCTTGAACGCAAGTTGTGCAGTTTCATCCCATACAAATGGGGTGTCCTGTTTAAGCAGGCACATGAAATATTTTGTGATCTTGGCATAATTAACGATAAAACGTCGAAGGAAGTTAGAATTTCCTTATAGACTCTGAAGTTGCCTAAGTGAACGAGGAGGAGGCAGATTTACAATGGCCTTGACTTTTAACAGATCCACCTGTATGCCCCTACTAGAGACAATGAATCCAAGCAATCTACCCGTTTCGACGCAGAAAACACACTTGTGGGGATTCAAGCGAATTTTATAGTATCTGCATCTCTCAAAAATCAACCGTAAATTATCTGGATGCTGGATCCTCTTGCGAGAATGAGCAGGAAGATCATCCAGATAAGGCTCGACAATGGCTTTTATGTCATGAAAAGCAAAGTTCATGGCTCATTGAAAGGTTGCCCCTGCATTTTTCAATCCAAAGGGCATTTTTCTATACGCAAATGTACCCCAAGGGCAAATAAAAGCAGTTTTATGCTGGTCTTCCGGTTTAATTTGGATTTGATTGTAGCCGGAGAAACCATCCATAAACGAGAATACCTCACTACCCACACATGCATCTATGATCTGATCAATAAATGGTGTAGGGTAGTTGTCCTTGGGACAGGCTTTGTTAAGGTCTCGAAAGTCCGTACAAACGCAAATAGTCCCTTGCTTTTTATCAACAGGAACTGGGTTGGACACCCACTCAGTCAAAGCAACGGGATATATAAAGCTTGCTTTCAACAGCTTTTCAACCTCTGCCTTCACAGACGTCGCTTTACGCGGGTTCACGGGGCGTAATTTTTGCCGAACTGGCTTAGCATCAGGATAGGTTGGGATCTCATGTTGAACAATAGATGGATCAATACCTGGCATCTCCTCATATGACCAGGCAAAGATATCGCAGAATTCCTTGAAAAGGGCAGTATAAATGGCAATCTCCTCCGGAGAGCAGCTTGCACCTATATAGATATTTTCCATGACATCTGGCTTTACATAGATGTTGATCGGTATAGTAGCGAAAATGTTTTCCATATTCCCCTCGGCAAACACTCCTTCCCTAGGTAAAGGGTTTACAGGTGTATCAACATCATCTGACAGTCTCACATGAAACTCTTGGTTTTCTATCTTGCTTAGATATGGAAGGAAATAAGATCGGTGATGAAGATCCTCACATATCTTATCATGTGAACACATAGCTTCCAGAATAGCTTCATCTGAAGGTAAAATAGTGTCTAAGCAATCTATGGAATGTAAAGAGTTTTCCGCCCATGCAGGCCTATAAACTTCTTCCAAATCATCCGAGACTGTAAGAGGATCTGGAATGGGATCTACAGTGGTTTAGGTAATAGCTTGATATGCCACTTCCACTGCAGATAAGGGAACTTCCAGTTCCTGAGGGGTTGGGAGGACCCAAGGATCAGTCCTATCGACCACCGAATCAATGGACTTCCCTAAAGTAGTAGAACCGATATAAAGGACTGGAGCTGGAATATTGAATGTGCCCATCAATGATGTGTACAGTCCAGCCCCCAAGCTCTGTGCAGCAGGTTTGGCCTGATCAACCAATGGCACAGTGGAATCTTTAGACTCTAAGCGGCCTTTTCGAGTAAAATCAAGTTGGTCAACAGTGACCAGCTTGCCCTCATGTGGAAAAACCACGACACGAAAGACAGCAGATGCAACAGCAGACATTGCATAAGTCCAATTCCTACCCAGAAGCAAATTGTAGTCCAATGGAGCATCAATCACTTCGACTTCAACAGAGACTGCTTTGCCAGCCAAATTAATCTCAAAAGCTGGTAGGATACCATGTGGACGGAAATACCTTCCATCAAAAGCAGTAAGTAAAGTGGTTGATGGGACCAGCTCTGGGGATTCGAGAGCTTTCCAACAGGCCAGGGACATAACACAAGTAGAGGCTCCCTCATCGACAACCGCTCATCCAATGGTCTTACCACCATGGACAACATCTATCGATAGAGCTACATGATAAGGGAGGCGAATTTTAACACCAGAGAGATTAAATTTCGCTAAGAGACTTGAAGAGTCCATGCTACCTAGAGCTGCTAAGAGGGAATTCCGCTGAGCAGGACAACTCTGTAGCACCTCCAAAGCTGACATTGCACACATAGTCTGAGCCAAGTCTTCAACCACCGAGTAGTTAGAAGTGGCTCGGGCATTTGGGTTATGCAAAGTCTTTTTAAAGACACCTTTGGGTATCATTGGCATTATTTCTACAGGTTTCTCTATAGTGAGAGGGTTGGAAGATTCAACTACAGCTTTACCCTTCTCATCAGTCTCTTTCTCATAGTTCTTGTTCCTGGTTTGTAACAAAGTTGAGGATCGTACCATGTTGATATAATTAGGGTCAGGAGTAGTTTGACTGCCCCCTGCTACGGTAGAAGCTGAAGTAGAATTCTGTCCTTGGGGAAAAGGATCCTTCAGGACAGCTGGTGGTTGCGTTTGTAACAGCTTCTGAGCTTGTTCCATGAGGGGAAAAAGATGAGTAAGGTGGTCCCCTTGGCACAACTTACAAGGGAACTTGACTTTCTTCTTTTCCTTTTTTCCCCCATCAGCATTGTTTGCAGGCTTTGGCTTGTTTTGATTTTGGTTTCCCTCCCCCTTTTTTCCTTTCTTCTTCTTCCCGCCGGGCTGCTAATTTCCCTTCGAAGAGGTTTGTGCAAAAACATTTGCACTTTGGGAGGAGGGGGCAGCCTTTGCTGCCTCCACCGTAGACTGTTTGACAGACAATTGGTGAAGTTTTTTTGTCAAAGACTCTACAGTGGGAGAGTTTACGGACCCAACCACACCATCGGCATGGGGTCCAGGCTTAGGTTTCTCGGCCTCATGTGAAGGCCTTGGTGCCTCAGGGATGATTTCATATAAAATCCCAGACTGTGAATAAATCAAGTCCAACTGCTGGGCCCCGAGTATAGATTCTTCCTCACTAGTCACTCCTAATGTGGAAACATCCTTAGATGTATAAGGCAATAATGATTTAAGGAACCATTCTAATAGAAACTCAGGAGGGATGGTAGCTTTGATAAGGCTCTTTCGCCTCCTCCACTCTTGGATATGATCCAAGATGTGGGTTGCCTTGTTTTTTCTAAAGGTGGACAACAAGTCCGTTCCGAAATCATAACAGACTGGAAGCTGAAAGTGGCTAAGGAAAGCGGTAGCCAAGTCCCAGAAACTGCTAAAAGTAGCAAAAGGCAGCTCAATGTACCATTTTGCTGCAGTTCCTGTCAAGGTCCTCTAGAATAGCCTCAATCTCACTGAATCTTCATTCAATGAGTTGGAAGAACACCATAAGTGGAAGGTGGTGGCATGTGCCCCAGGATCTTCACCAGCCTTACCTTCGAACTTAGGGATGTCCGAGGGCAGTTTGGTGGGAACAGGTGGCCACAAGGGGTCATGCCTCACCAGATCGTTCATCAATTTTGATAAGTCTGGCAAGTTCAAAGTTGCCAGAAAAGGAAGCTTTGGCCTAACTGGTGTACTAGAGGTACTAGCTTGGGTATTAGAGGGACTTGCCCCCGATCGCCCATAAGTAAAAGTGGGGTTGCCCCCAGACACCGGTTGTGAAGTGGGAAGGTTGCTTTGGAACGGATTCCATCCGTAAGCCACCGGATTTTGGGTGGGAAGTGCAGTGTAAGTGGTTTGGGCCGTCCCCATAGAAGTAGGGGTCTGAAAGACTGTAGCAGGTATCCCTCCACTAAACAAAGAGAAGGGATAGCTCGTGTATGGGACTGAAATAGGGGTTTGGTAGCTTTTCCCGTAAGAGGTGTTGCTGCCAAACTGCACTCCTACATATGAAGGAGGTGGACCTACATATGGATTGGATGGAGGTATGTGCCCCCCTTTCCAAGGGAATCCTTGGACAAAGGATGAGGATCCCACCGGACCACTGTGGGTAGTGTAAGGGAAGGAAGAAGGAATTGTAGGCATACTGGGAATCCCAGTAGCCATATCACCAGACATACTTCCTATGTTCGAGTAAACCGGTGGTTGGACTACCCGGCTTGCTGGAGTTAAGGGTGTGGAAGGTAAACTAGATCTAGGGGTACTAACCGGGGGAGGTAGTACCCCTTCAACCGGAAGGGTTGAGGTGAAAACAAATGAACTTTCTCCCTCAGAATACATAGTTCTACCTATAGGTACACCTAGCACTGGTGAACTAAAATGCCTAACCTGCACGATCACTGGATCGTTCAAATCAGTCAAGGGGGTATTATAATTTCTTGCAAACTCGTCAGCTTGTAATTCCTCTACCTCGACTGTGTCAAATTCAAAGTGGTTAGCTATTAATTCCGGTTCACCAAGAACCTCACTTACTCCTACTGGTTTAAAAGAACCACCTGTGCTTAATCTCCGCCTTTGGGGTAAAGGTGGAGGTTCCAGTGGTGTGAGAGGAGGAAGGTTTCTCAACCTTCTTGACCTTCTAAGCAGTTGGTCCTCCAGAATTAAGACTTTAAAAAATCACACCCTAAGGCCAACTAAACACAAGCAGATCCACAGAGCATACACTAAAAATATCCTAGAGTCTCAAGTAATCAAAACAGGCTATAAAGATATGCTTTCTCGAAGAAAGCTAATGAACAGTTACTTGGAGTCCTTGAGGGGTTCTTAGGCACAAGCGAAGGAATCACCCAACCGCCCTCCTACACTTTCCATAAGGGTTACCTTCCAAGTCCATTCAAGGTGAACCAGAAATAACCTTCCGGTTTACCTGGGTATGAGCCCTAAAAAGACAAGAGACTAAGGCTACCTTGACAATACCTACTGTCTGGGGGGACAGTCGTTAGCCGAACTCGTACACATGGGCAGGGTAGCTAAGCCCGAAACTCTGTCTAGGATAGAATCCCCAGATGCGTAAAAGTCCTGGGTTACGTTTTGACAAGGATTCGGGGGGTTATCCCCTCTGTCCAAGCCTCCACGCGGCCTAGTGCTTAACTCCCGTTTGAGAGGAGCTTCCCAGATACAGCGGTAGAACCAAGGATTTACCTAATGAATGGTCCACTACGTCTGAGTTTATAATTTGTGGGAATTTCACACTCCCTAGCCCACAAATCTAGCCTAAGCTAGTAGGTGAAAGGCCCTAAAAATAAAAACTTACAAATAAATTTTAAATTTATGCGTTAATTTTAAGGGCTATTTTTTACTCAAAGGAAGTGGAAGTGATGGACTGTATGGTGTTTTGACTCAGCAGAAAATAAATGAAAGTAAAAGTGCATTTAAAGCAAACTAACACTATAAAATAAACTTCTTTTCATTTTTTCAAATATGTATTGATGAATTAACAGCACTTAATAAGAGAAACTAGCCTATGTTTTGGTATTTTTCTGAGATAATATTTTTTAAACTGACACAAACACTACTTTATGGAAAAATTACAATTCAAAAGATTAACTATGTTTTGTTTTTCACTTTAAAAAATGCTCAAAAAAAGTACTATGCATCTACAATGCACTGCTTGAGTAAACTTGATACTTATGGACTGTATAAAAACTACAAACTGAAGTAAATAGGAAAACAGGACCAAAAGACCAAGAAGAAAAGCAGGCTAGGACCCTAGCTTGGGTGCAAACATTGACACAAAATCAATGCAGACTTTAAACATGCAAGTGCAAACCAATAACTGACAGAAAGCAGACTGGAAAGACAGAGTCTAAGACCCTGATCACTGATCTAGACTCAGGCACTCTCACCAACAACCCAAACAGGCCAAAAACTTCAAGATGCAAACAGTAAATAAAACAAGTAAAAAAGGACTCAAGGGATTTCAAAGGAACTAAGATGTGATCACCTGAGACATTCAAAACAACTCTACAGCAATCTTAAAGAAAATCTTCTCAGAAAACAGGACTTGTAACAGGGAAAAGAACAAGCAAACTTTCACACAGAAATCCTAGTTTCCAGGAGTACTCGCGACTGTCTAGCAGTGCAAGTCGTGAATGATTCGCGACTGTTCAGTGGAACAACCCGTGAATGCAACTCAATATTCGTGAATATCCTAAAGGGCAACCCGCGAATGGGTATAAAAATTTCTCAAAAATAGAGAAAAAACCCAAGACTTTCAAATGCTGAAGTAATTAAGAAGCAGGATAAAAATCACAAGCAGACTTCAAGCAAAAAACTGGTCAGGAAAATAGAAAAAGACCTAAAGCAGACTAGGCTTCCCCAGCAGAGTCGCCAGTTCTGTTGTACAGGATAATTCACCTAATAACCTAGGTCTGGGGGGTTACCAACATACTCATTACTCGCAGACAATTTGACTCTAAAAGCACAGAATAGGAAATAGGAAAGTAGAAGGACTTACTTGTATTAAATGAAGGCTGATCCTTGCTATCTTCTCCCTCTCTGATCCACTTCCAAAGTCTCCAGGATAGTTCCTCCTTCACCTGTTAATAAACACTCTTCCAGATACAAGATGATTCATATATATAGATGCAGGTTAGGCAAATCATATATCATATTGAAATGTAAACATTTACCAATCTACAAGATATGAAACACATATGGAAGAAGTAATATCTTTATTAACAATAATCAAAAGAGTTTAGGTTACAACCCAATGTCTGAACAAGGACTCCTCTGTCACCAAAGGACTCTGAGTTTCTCTGCTCCAAAGATTTCTGTAGACAATCCACCAGCATAACTTTGCTCTCCAAGTATGACTATCCAACACCCTCCCCAAGGCCTCTATTTATATGGATGAAATGAGTCAGTTCTCGAAGGTTAGGGAGGTTGTGGCAGTTAAGAAGATTAATTTAAATGAGTAAACTAATCTTCCATTAGTGCGTGGTTTTATGTTTTAATGTTGAGGAAACCATTCACGGGTCTGTAGTAGAGCAACCCGCGAATGATTCACGACTATATAGAAGAGCAACCCACAAATACAAGGATTCACGACTTGCTGTATAGGAGACTTGTGAATGATGCGCGAGTTGTCAATATAGAGAGTCGTGAATACAACTCAACATGGCAAAATGGCAAAGTAACCAGCTGGATATATAGGGAATGTACTTCATCATAAGCCAAGGTATAGTGAATATGGGCAACCTCAATCCATAAGTGTCCTTTTGTGTGCCGACATGAGGGATATCAGCACTCTGACGGAGAGGTGCCATTCAGGTGTATAACAATCAGGACTATTCCTGCACCTACTGAGGCTTGAGTACTGGCCCCATCAAAAAACATGCTCCAGAAAGAGGTGGTTACCTCCTCAGGTGGCTGGTAGGTAGGTTTTGTAAGCTGCATGGATGTTGGCTAGGAATCATCTATCTGCAGGATGCATGCCCCAAATTCTGTGTCTACTGCATATATTGGNTCCTTAGGTGGCTGGTAGGTAGGTTTTGTAAGCTGCATGGATGTTGGCTAGGAATCATCTATCTGCAGGATGCATGCCCCAAATTCTGTGTCTACTGCATATATTGGATGGTTTATAGAGTTCTTGGCATTGTTGATGATGTAGGTGAACTGGTTCTCCCTGTATAGTCTCTTGGTATCCCCTCCAAACATTGGAATTGTAGCATATGTAAGGTCCATTTGAAGGGTACCACCTAGCCTTTTACTCCATGAGAGAGACAAAAGGAGGCCAAACTTAGGTGGGATATCAACCACCACTATGTCCATCACTATACTTTTTGAAGGTAGATGGGAGAGGTTTATGAAAAAGGTCTTTAATGAGGCCCAGGAATTTGAACTTTTTGGAGTCAAATGAGAACATATTATGGTAGGGTTTTGTAATGCTGAGGCCAAGCTCATCCATCACTGCTTTTGACATTAGGTTATGGGAAGCTCCTGAGTCCATCAAATAGTTAAGAAGGATTTTATCATGGATATTCATAGATATGTAGAAAGGTAGGAAAGACTCATCCATCTCTTTAATCATAGGGTGTAGGATTACTATGGGCTTATCATCTTGTAAGTTCACAAACTCAGCATCTAGGGGAGTCCTTGGTTGAATGGATTTCAGTATGGATGCCTTGAAGGCCTCATTCTTCATCAATTCTATCAAGGTAAAAGGGATTTTTAACTTCTGAATTTCTGACTCAATATTGAAAGCATAGGACAATTTGTCAGAAGTTCTTACCTCTTGTGGTGTAGATTTGAGCTGAATAGGATCATGAGCTGATGGTTGTAATGGCCTTTGCTATTGTTTTGGAGGAACAGTCATCTTCTTTGAAGGAGCAACAATATTCCTATCTTGAGGAGCAGGCTGCTTTGTAAGGGCAGGAGTCTTTTTCATAGGAGCAATAATTATATATCTCAAATTATAACCTTCTTGATCATCTGCCTGATAAAGAGATTCTTCCCTGATTTGCTCATTCATGAGGGATTCCTCATAGTCTTCTTGTGTCAGGAATGAGAGATCTACTTCATCCTCCATACAGTTGATATTGTCTTCTACCTCTCCTTCTTCTTGAGTGAACTTTGGTTCTTCTTCTAGCACAACATTTTGAAAAGGAGATCTGATTCTTTGATTCTTAGCTTGATTCCTATCCCTTTGAAGGATCTGATTTGGTGGGTTGTTTCTTCTGTAATGGGAAAAATTAGGGTTTATGTTAGCAAAATAATTTGGCCCTTTACCCCTCACAGGTATTTTCCCTTGGACATTTAGTCTAGACATTTCAACTATCATCTCTCCAACATTTTGGCCATTTTTTCCATTTTGTTCTCTGATGAAGAAGCCCCTAGAGGATCTAAGGGTTGCTTCTTCCTATCATATTGTCCTTTAACCTTCTGAGATGCAACGATATTGGATTCAACTTCAAGGGTAGCATCTTGCATGAGTGAAAAAGAAGTTGATCTTATTTCTTTGAGAAGAAGACATAAGTCTGAATCAAAGGCATTGGCATAGGTGATTTTGGCCGAAGTGTCAGTTGGCTTGATCTCAGTAGGGATCTTGCTGAACATCTTGTTAAATATTTTGGTGAAGTTAGAAATAGACTCACCATTCTCTCTCTTCATATTGCTAAACTCAGTGATAGAGTAAAGGTGGTCTCTTCTCTCTCCCCAATGATTCAAAAATATGTCATCTAGGGCTTCAATGCCTGCTATTAATCTAGCATGCAACTAATATGTCATAGTAGAGAGGGGGTTGGGAAAACTCAGAGGGGCATATCTGGCAACAAGGATTCTTTCCATTTTGGTCAAAGGGGAAGCCATATTGGAAGTGGGTATGGAAAGGGAAGAAGGGGATCCTACTGGTGTGGGTGGTAGCTGAGAAAGTATTCGGGGTGGATTTATCTCAATGGAGTCACCAGGGATTGGATCTACACAAGCAGTGGTGCTTGAAGATTCCTCAACCCTAAAGTTTTCTGATTCAATTATAAATTCCTGAGAATTATATGTTTCAGTAAAAGGAGATTGAAATGGAGGTCTATTTGATATAACAGTAGAAATAACTCTTGAAATACTTGATGTAGCTTCCCTTGTAGCTCTAGAGGTCTGTCTTAGTGAATCCATAGCTCTTCTTAGAATCTCTTCTGGATCTGAGACATGTGTTACTGGTGGCCCTTGAAGGTTTGCTCTGGTACTTGGTCTTCTTGAAGCCACCTTATTCCAATGGAGTCGGTAGATACATGATTACAACCAGAATAATGTTCAAACTTTGTCTATCATGAAACTTGGATCTATGTCGTCTCCCAGGGAAGCTGAGCTTCAATATCCTCTCCCCGACAATGGCGCCAATTTGTTATCACACCAAGAAACACCTCTAGGTTGCAGCTCGAGGATACCTGGTAACTTAAATGTTTTTAATGTTTTTTCTAGATGGATCAAGTAAGATGAAATACAAGACCTCACTCTCCCAATACATGCATAAAAAACAATCAAAAGATAAGGCTTCTAACCACCAATGTTCATAGGGTTGATAATAAGGCGAATAAATGGAGAACTTACTATGCTAGCATATTCATACATAAAATAATCACATATGAAAGGATAATCATAACAAGGAAAAATACTTGCAATTCAACTCATCAACACATAGATAGGATGACAAATATCTGGCATTAGATAAAAAGAATAAACCTGAATCAGACATTCAAGCACAAGTACAGAACAAAAAAGATATGGAAGCTGAATATATAATGACAAAAGAGCTTATATTAAATGATGAATAACATGATAAGCTTGATAACAATAAGGGTCTAAAAGTCTTCGAAGTTGAACCCTTGCTTCAAAATAAGTCTTAGGATTTATAGCCTTTACAAAATCTTTAGATCCTGAAAAGTTGGATATGATTTACTAAAAATAGAAAACATAATTGTTTTGCAAAAATTTAGGTCAAAAACCCTAATTTAAGTGCTAGTCTATCTAACTCTAACATTTTGTTCACTCATTGAACTCTTTGATAACTGTAGTGATCACTGAAGTAGAGCTATAACCTGTTATCTCACAGATAAGCCACGATTTGTAAAAAACAGTTAGGGTTTGTGACCCATTTATCCTTGATTGCACCTTCAAAACTGGAACATACCTCCTCCACTGGTGCTTTTCATCAATTTTCAGCTTCATAATTCACCCCTGAGGTGTTTATACCCATGAAAACTAGTTTTGTGTGTAAACATATCATTCTACTCCCTTTTGTGCTTTCGGTGGTTAAGGAAGCAGAATCCTGGGTCTGTTAGCTTCCGAAAGCTCTGCTTTCAATGGATAAGGAACAGCTGGTGCATTTGCCTAAGCCACCGAAAGCTCTGTTTTATGCAAAATTTTATTAGCCTTTAAATCAACCTTTTACAGTTTTTACCTTTGCCCTTTCAGTATTTCTTCCATTTTCATAGGGTTTGATAGAGCAGCAACATCATGAGCTGCCTCAGGATCCTGAAAGCTTGTTGTTGCCTTTGCTAGGNTACCTCTGCCCTTTCAGTATTTCTTCCATTTTCATAGGGTTTGATAGAGCAGCAACATCATGAGCTGCCTCAGGATCCTGAAAGCTTGTTGTTGCCTTTGCTAGGGTTTCTAGTGCAAAGTGAGCTTGAGAGCTAAGGTTTGAGTTGGAATTCTTCATCTACAACCTCAATAATATGATCATCCTGTAAAGCCTAGTGTTGTCCTTCATAAACCTCAGATTCCTTTTTTGCAGCAAGAAATACATCCCCTTCATTTCTAGAAGAGAATTATGCAATTGAGTATTTTTCTTGGTTAATATTGCATTATTTCTTTTTATCTCTCTCTCTAAGACATCCATTTCATGTATTTTCTCTATTAGCTGGTTTATTCTCTAAGACCTAGGTTTTCTTGAGGAGGTCTCTGCCATTGTTTCTTCTTGACCTTCCCTTGGTGTTGGTGAGGGAAACTCCTCATATTCTGCCGCCACCTACTCTGTTAGGTCAACTTCTTGCTCCTTTTCTTCTTCTGAGTCTTAGTAGGGTAAGTTTAGTATATTTCCACTTTGTGCTGGGGCCTCCTTCTCCTTTCCACTGAAGTCCAAATTTATTTTAGCTTGGTTGGTTTTAGAAGTTGGAGAAGGATGATCCACTATCACTGGTGAGATAGCCCTCCTCTTCCTCTTTCCACTCTTGGGGGTGGTGGATTTATTTGAAGGGGACTTTCCTTTGTCTTTTGGCTGTAAACCTGTTTCAAACTCATTACAGAATAAAAAATATTCCCATGCTATGTTTCTCCTTTGCATCAATTCTTGAGCAATGAGTTGTATCAAGCCATGGTGAGATAACCTTCCTGTGATTTTAGTGGGATGGGCCTTGACTTGATGGGCCATCTTGTTTAAGCTCTTGTGGAGGTAGAAAGGTAGGTTTAAAGGGCTTCTGCCTGTAAAATGATTCATCAATTTAAAGTGATATATAATCACCCTGTTATACCTGCCCTCACATGTTATATAAACCATGATTTCTTTCAATAATTGTTGCCACCTCTCCTCTAGCCAGGTGGATGGAATGTTTTTCTTCCATACTACATCTTTGTGTTTAGTTTTTAAGTATGACCTAGATTCCACATTCTTAGTAATGGTGGTTGGGAACCATTTCTCCCCAGTTCTTGGGAGTTCTACTACTTCTACAATTAGGGTTTCATCAACTTGGAACTCTTCTTTTCCTATCAACGCCTTAGAGCCATCAACAGAAAGAGCAAATTCTTCTGCAACTTGCTGGTGTGAGCCCTGGATTTTTTCACAGAACCTGTAACATCCTGCATCTCTAAAGAATTGGCATACTTCTAGATGTGATTCAATATAGCTAATCTCACCTAACTCTTGTCTGAGGGCAGGTCCTCCTCCTTTCTTCTTCTCTGGACTGTGCTTCTAGTACCTATAAAAACCAAAATTCAAAGTTTGTAAATGGGATTAGTGCGTTGGTTTCAGGGGTGGTTTGGAGCAGTGAGGATACATGTAAATAACTGTGGAGTGTACTGAGGATATGGTGCTGATTTTGAGGGGTCAATCAGTCGATTGGTACTTGAGTATAATGATGGTAGACTCTGGTGATAACCACGAGATAGTCAGTACATCGATCATCTTTAATTGGAAACTAATGTTTCGTGGTGGTTCAACTGCAATCATGGGACAACTAGAGGGTAGTATTAGGGTTTTGGTCTCTATCAATCAATTCGGTTCAATAACGACCCTTAGTTACCAACTAATGATTTTTTGCAGGCCCCTAGTATTTTCGGTGGTTAAGTGCTAGATCATGGCATGCCTCATGCTGTCAACGTTCAATTTTGATGGATAAGCTAATTGTTTTTCCTCTTTTGGCCTTTTCGGTGGTTAAGGGAATCTTGGGTCTAATCTGCAAGCTACCGAAAGCTAGGATTTTCAGTGGCTAATGAACCGTTGGCATGTTCGTCCAAGCCACTGAAAGCTTCCTTTCCTCAATTTATCAAAAAACATTTTTAATAAGCTTTCGGTGGTTAATGTCTTCCTGGACCCACTTGCTAAGCTACTGAAACCTGGGACTTTCAGTGGCTAATGAACTGTTGGTAAGTTTTCCTAAGCCACCGAAAGCTTCTGTTCCAGAATTTTTTAAAAATGACGTCAACAAGCTTTCAGTGGTTAATGTAGTCTTGAATCCAAATTGTTAGCTACCGAAAGCTGGTCTTTTCGGTGGCTAATGAACTGTTGAAAAGTTCGCTTAAGCCACCGAAATATGAACTTTCAAATTTTCTTGAAAAACAAAACACCAATAATTCCAAATTTGTTAATCACCCAAACATCTTTCATAATATACCCTGAAATCTTCACTACTACGAAAAATAAATTGTCTGAGTTGGACCTATTGAAAATTAATTTATTTAGGAGATAACACAATGGATATCATGAGTCTGATGCATATATATAGAAATAAAAACTACAAGATATTCCAAATCCGGTTGGGAGTGTGTAAGATATAGTAGACTCCCAACCAGTTGTCTATACGACGATTTGTCCACCAATGGAGATGCACCAAATTCACCTAGTTTTATTCCTGACAGGAATGAGAACTTGGATACCTTACATTCATCCATTTTATACTTAAATAACAGGCCTGAAGCATACTTTGGTTGGATGACCTTGATCCTTGCTTCATATTTCTCAATTTCCAATCCAAGAAATTGCCTCAACAATCCAAGGCCAGTCATGGATAATTCACTGTGCAAAGAAGACTTAATTGATCCAATTTATTTAGTGCAGCTACCTGTAATAAAAAGGTAATAAAAATACAACACTATTACCTGAAATAAGTCATCAACATGCTGGAAATACACATTATTATTATATTTACAAATTTCAAAGCCAAGTGAAAGCCGAAAATCATCCATCTTGGCATACCAAGCCCTTGGGGATTGCTTGAGGCCATAGAGAGACTTATTTAAGATGCATACAAGTGAAGGATACTCAATGAAACCTTCAGGTTTCTGCATATAGATCTCCTATTGAATGTAACCATGAAGAAATGCACCGTTCATATCCATGTGGTGAACCTCCCAGCGCTTAGATGTAGCAATGGCTAAAACTAGCCTGATAGAGTCCATCTTTGCAACCGATGCAAATTTATCTGTATAGTCCACTCCTTGGACTTAATAGAATCCTTTATAAACAAACCTGACCTTATACTTGATCTCTGAACCATCAGCATCCACTTTGGTCCTGTTATCCACCTTTTTGTACCATAAGTTGGGTTACCTGAGGAGCCGCCAGTTGAAAGACTTGTTCAAAGTCTGATTCCAGTGTATCAGTTGATCTGTCTGCTTGTCTAGCCAATATTGGCTAGTCACTTTTTTATTTGAATAATTTTGACCATGGCCCCCCGGGGTTTGTAATAAAATGTGCTAGTAGGATATTTTTGAGTGGTTCGGTCTCCTAAGATGTAGAATCTCAAATAGGGTATTCCAAGGAGTTTTTTGCCCCTGACAATTATGCTTTGCCTTTAGCCGAGTATAATTGACGAGGTTTTCTCCCGCTTCCTCCAAAGCTGGAATGCCCGATGTTGAATTCTGGGCCTTGGGGGGTTATTAGAGCCCAATTGAGTGTTATAAGCCTACTAGACATTATTTAGATAGATCATGGTCATGTCCTAAGTCATCTGGACACATAAAAAAATTTCGAAAAAATCTTTTTCGAGCAGTGAAAAAAGATTTTTTAATTTTTAATTACTTTTCCTAAGTTTTTTGGGTTAATTTTTCCATAAATTAAATGGAAAAAACCCGTTCCTGATCCGGACTCAGAATTCAGTGATTGAAGGCTCTAACCTTAAGCCAAAAATCATTCTTGATCAGCCAGCCAGTCAGAACTAGCTTTCAGATCAGCAATCGGACACATAATGCCTTTTAAAAGTCAGTTTTGAGTAAAAAAATGATTTTTATTAAAAAAAATGATTATTTTGGAGAAAACTAAAACTCTCCAAATTAAATCAAATGTAATAAAATAAAAGGCTAAATGACATCTCATGGAACACTTATGATGATTGGAGTTATCATAACTCATCTTCAGTCATCATTAAGAGAGCAATTAATTTATTATGAGTTATTAGACATGTCATCTCCAGCTAAAGATGAGATGGAGAGCTCTCATTGGTCCAGTGATTTGATCAAGGTGAAGACTGAAGCTTACACCATCAGTGGGCTTCCCAAACCTAGCTCAAGCTCCTTCTAGACCTAAAGGATGAGCTTACCTACATCCAGACTCACACATGTGGCCTCATCCTTGGCTTGTTTTCAGTGCACAGGTTTGGAGTGGAGGCGCCTTGCTTGGGTGGAGGCCTCCCCTCACTCCCAGTTCTCCAGTTTAGTTCTAGGCTCTTTGCTAGGTGGCTAAGCTAGTTAGGGTTGGTTTTTTGGTTTTAGGGTTTTTAGCACTCTCTCATTTGTTAAAAAGAGGCTCTTTCAGCTCTATTTGGATGGACTTTGGTAGCAGAGTTACTCTGAGAAATTGTATCAAGCATTTGCTTT
>LPNX010206270.1:165287-182338 GCA_001517045.1 Pseudotsuga menziesii
AGGTCAGCTGCTTCTATCCCAGGCTTCAAGCAACCTTTTTAATCTAACACTTTCATTGCAGGACCTACAAATATCTTCTTCTTCAAAATACAAAAAAGAAAGCTGGGAGTCTAGCTCTCTCTCTTGGGTTCCATCCATAATTTCAAATTCTTTTGGTTACCGGTTACTTAGGAAGCCCTAGTTTACTTCTTTCCATCCTTTGGCTTCCCTTTCTTTTCCTTGTTTGGCTCGCCTTTCATCCTTCCTTTTCTCAGCCCAGCCCTCTTTTTACTCTTCTCTGCCCTCTTTTCACTCAGTTTTGCAGCCCTCTTTCTTCTCTTTGGACAGCCCTCGTTTTACCTAGTTTTCACCCCTTTTTTCATGCTTTGGACAGCCCTCTTTTTCCTCCTTGTGGACAGCCCTCTTTTGACTGTTCACTGCCCTTTTTTTTACTGTTTTACAGCCCCCTTTTCTCCATTTTGGACAGCCCTAGCATGCCCTAGTTTTCCTTCCTTTTTGCCCCTTTTTTGCCCTATTTTTTGGGCCCTCTTCAATCTTGTTTGTGGCCTTTTTGTCCACTTTTTGTTCGCTGTCCTATTTTTCATTTTTTATGACAGCCATTTTTTTTCTCTTTCGCTTTCCCGTTTTCTTAAATTTTTGTCTTCCTTTAGCTTCATAGTTGGCTGCCCCTTTTTTCCCCTTCTTTGGTTTTGATCCTCCTTTCGTTTTCTTGCCTTCTTTCCCTCATCTTCCTTTATTTCAGCCCTCTTTTCGCTTTGCTCTTTCTCTCTCTTTCAAACTTCCTCTTCCCTTTTTTTTTTGAAAAGTTTTGAGAAAAGTTAAAAGTAAAATTAAAAGTACTCTCCTTTTTTACACAACTCCTAATATTAAGTAGAGTGATTTTGCTTTCATTTGAAAAGTCCTTTCAAGGATTAAAATCCTTAAGGCACTTTGTATAAAGTTTAATAAAAAATATTGTGTTTGAGTGGGGTTTTTAAGTCCCCACTCTCATCCTCCCCCATTTGGGGATGCTTGTGTTGTGTGTATGCTTAGATTAGTGCTTGTTTTCATCTTTGATTATATCTCATGCTTAGATCACTAATTGTTGATTTATCACTTCTAGATCATTAATTAAGTTGATTACTCTGTTTTAAATTGTCTACCATTCTAAGTAAATCAACTATGCAAATCTCTTGAATCACACCATAAGGTAGATCAAGAGTGCTCTCTATCGGAGAGTTGTCTTTTCATTGTTTAATAAGTTAATCAATTAATATTGAAAGTCTCTTGAACTTGCCGTAATCCAAGTCAATAGCACTCTCTATCGGAGAGCATTTCCACTGCATATCCTTGCATCAAGCATATAGATTAACTAAGTCTCTTGAACCACTGTCAGAAGACGAGGTCAAGAGTGCTCTCTGTCGGAGATTTTTAATTAATTAACTTAATAAAATTTGCAACTCACATCCCTTTAATTAATTAACCCCCTTCCCGCTTTGCCGGAGTATGCTCTGACCGATCTTCGATCGGAATACCCAGAAATGGCATTGGATATTTAAACCCCACAAGAGGAACTTAACTAAAACTTTTCCCCATAACCAACGCACTGGCATTGTTCGATAAATACTGAGGCATGTGGGAAAATTCCAAGTGTGGGCGCCGTGCTACCTAATCTGGGAACTGGTAGTTAAGTTATTGAACACTTACCTTTGACCCCAGATAGGTCCGTCATGTCTTCGAACGGAGCCACTGAAGGTATTACCGGTTAGGACATCCAGCCACCATAAGTGAAGATCACAAACAAAAAACTCGTAAAATCTACCAAGAGCACTCGCATCACCTAACATTCACTAGCTTGATTTCTAGACTTGTGTTTAATTCTCTGGTGCATTTCAGCTTCATTGACTCCATAAGGCACTGGTCCTTTTTAATTTGCATAATCATATTATTTGATCAATGGTCTATGGTTTATCATAATTTCTTTCTCTGAATGCACTATTAAAGTCTAGAATTTTTGCTTATCTTTGTAATCTCTTGTTAACAACGTGGATTGCTTTTGATTTAGTGTCATATTCATAATAAACAAACACTTCAAATCATAATAACTCCTAAATAACACCCATCCACATCCACAACTAATCAAAACACTTTAACAACTTAAGAGCCATAGAAACTCTTTTGTAGGGACTACCCCCCTTGGCTTCGTTAGGAGTTAGCCTAAACGGAGGAGCTAGGAGTAGGTGACAGTACCTAGCTCTGTGCTTGCCCCCAAGGTCACACCTCTCCCACTTTCTCAAGTGAGGAGATAGCTTTCGGAATATTTTTGCTGCTGGTATGCAATCAGCAGACAACATTCTTTTGGCGCCGTTGTCGGGGACAAACCTTTTTGTTCCTAGACGACCTTTGTTTCTTTTAGTTTTTTACCTTTTTATCCTTTTTGGTAGATTTTTAGTCCAATCACTCTCTGAAATTAGACTTAAGTCCACCTGGTGACTCCACTGTCAGTTAACACCTCAAGGTATTCTACTAGAAGAAACTCTGTAGGTTTGGTCGATTTCATCCCTAACCCCGAAAAGGTCTTAAGGAGGAGATTGAACAAACTATCTTCTCATAGGATCCTTGCAGAACTTGGATCTAAGTCTGTTTCAGACATCCACATTTTATTTCCTGAAAACACTAATACCACTGTTTCTGACATAATGGGTGAGTATTTTACTCAGCTTGACTTTTCTCAGATAGCAGGTCAACCCCACTGTCTTCCAGACAAAGCTGTCGAGAAGCTCCCGATGTATACAGGCACTGATGCCATTACCTCCGCCATGCACCTTAGGAACTTTTCTAGGTTTATCAATGCTTATATAAATGATCCGGTCAGCCAACATGATGACGTGTATATGAAGTTATTTGCTCTATCTCTGGATGGAAAGGTAGGCGATTGGTATAGCAATTTACCAGACAATTCCTTTAATAGTCTAGTAGCTTTCAAAACTTCTTTCACCAACAAGTTTGGTGAAAAGAAAGAACCTCAACATCAACTTGCGTCCTTGACCAACATAAAGAAGAGAGACACAGAAACAATGGACGAGTTCAATACTAGGTTCACGGAATTGTCAAATGCCATCCCTATTGAGTATGCCCCAACTAAACCAGCTAACCTGCTCTATTACATTGAGGCACTTAGTGGCAAAATGCAGTACCAGATCAGAGACAAGGAGCCTGCTAACTTGATCTAGGCTCAAGAGATGGAAATCAAGATTGATTTGAACATGTAGTCATTTGGTGAATCTAACCTCCATGGTTATTCAAGGTCTTCAAATCCGTTGAAAATCAGTGAACCAAAAGACAAGGATCCTTTATCGGCCATGAAGGATGCCTATGAAAAACAAATGATGGAGATGAAGAAAAATATGGAGGAGGCAGAGCAGAAACACTTAGCACAGTTAAAAGAAATTCAAAATAGGGTGATCACAATGGAAATAACTCAAACTCACTCCACTCCTAGAACCTTTCCTACCAAGCCAGCTTGGAAAAGAAAGCCTCCCAACCATGAGCAGAGGCCTCCCCATCAGCTAGATGCCGCTAACATGGTTGAGCAGTATAAGCCATTTTGTAGGGCATGTAAAGACCTTCATGAAGAATCTTCTTGTTATTATGCATGCTATGTTCAGGAGCATGGTTTTCCAGAGGGTTGTGGTCCTAAGGCATCATCAAGCGAGCCTGAGTACATAAACTGTGTAGATGACATGCATGGTATTTCCGGAGAAAGTTGGAGAGAGACAAAACAATATTCAAGAGAGCTTGAATACATTAACACAGTTGGACAACTCCATTCTTTCACCATAGAAACCCGGGGTCAAGTTGAAGATTATAGTCAGCAATTGGATGATCTCACTAAAAACTTTAGCACTAATCCTACTAATGAGCATAATGATGATAGTTTGGAAGGTTTACTACCTTGTGACCTTTTTTCTGAAGAAGATGACTATGATCATGAGGAGGGATATAGAATTAGATGTGATACAAGTGAGGAAGAATCCCTTACATCTAAGATGGATTATAACTTTGAGACTTCAATTAAAAATCCAATCTTAGATGTTTCATGTGATGAGATTCCTCCATGCACTCCATCGGATGACAAATATTTGGAAAGTTGGGTCCCCTATGATATCTTTGAAACCCAGCTTTTTGAAGAAGATGGTTTTGAGAAAAATGAGAAGTACAGACATGGACTTGATACTAGTGATGAGGCATCTCTCATATCCGACATAGATGGTGATGATGACTATTGTACTTTTATTGAAAATCCAACCTATGATACCTTTGAGAATATTTTTGAGAATCTCATCCATGATATGTCCAGCAAGGGGAGTTGTTCTTCTGAGGCTTATGAAAGTTATAAGGAAGAGCAGTCAGATTTTTTATATGATCAGTTAGAATTGTATCTAAGGAACGGTAATAAGGATTTGAAAAAGCAGTGCGGTGAAGAATCAGATGGGATGCAACTAGTTGAAGTTTTTTCTCGACCATTGTCTTCACATATAGATGTTCCTTATGTTTTGGAGTACCTTGGGGCTTATATAACGAGTTATTATTTGATAAGCCTTGATGATCAGCATGATGGAGTAGTCGACCTGCTGCATTATCCCGATTTATATATCAGTGCTATCCAGTCATGGATAGAAGCAGCGTGCATGAGCATCTGCCAGTTTGGGAAGAAGTTTGATGACATTATTCATGCCTATGATTCCCCATCCAGCCCGCCCATTCTGGATCACCATGCATGTTTGCATTTTCTGGAAATTATGCCCTTACTTTGGATGGTAACCAAAGACAAGGCAAAACTTTTTTATATTAATAAAATGCTTAGGTGGTTACACTGGATCTATGATTACACCTAACCTTTTGTGTATCATGCTTAGAGTAGGAAAATAGGCTCCTTAAAGTGAGCATTTACTTTAGCATTTTTCTTTATGTACTTAGAAATAAATAAATTTCCAGTTAAGTTTTGTCATTTCTTTGAATAAAGCAACTTTTGGATCATTGGCTTTTTTTTCATAAAACTTGTGCTACTAAGGTTTTTCTTGTCAAGTTGAGATGTTTTTATAGGATAGGGAAACCAGAGATTCTGGGGTTCTCGTATGCTCTCCTTGCATAAGAGACTAGATCGAGCACACGTCTTACAGTTGGAGCCAAATGTTATCCACCTTTTTGTACCATAAGTTGGGTTACCTGAGGAGCCGCTAGTTGACAAACTTGTTCAAAGTTTGATTCCAGTGTATCAGTTGATCCGTCTACTTGTCTAGCCAATATTTGCTAATCACTTTTTTATTTGAATAATTTTGACCATGGCCCCGCGGGGTTTGTAATAAAATGTGCTAGTAGGATATTTTTAAGTGGTTCGGTCTCCTAAGATGTAGAATCTCAAATAGGGTATTCCAGGGAGTTTTTTGCCCCTAACAATTATGCTTTGCCTTCAACCGAGTATAATTGACGAGGTTTTCTCCCGCTTCCTCCAAATCTGGAATGCTCGATGTTGAATTCTGGGCCTTGGGGGGTTATTAGAGCCCAACTGAGTGTTATAAGCCTACTAGACATTATTTAGATAGATCATGGTCATGTCCTAAGTCATCTGGACACATAAAAAAATTTCAAAAAAATCTTTTTCGAGAAGTGAAAAAATATTTTTTAATTTTTAATTACTTTTCCTAAGTTTTTTGGGTTAATTTTTCCATAAATTAAATGGAAAATAACCCGTTCGTGATTTGGACTCAGAATTCAATGATTGAAGGCTCTAACCTTAAGCCAAAAATCATTCTTGATCAGCCATCCAGTCAGAACCAGCTTTCAGATCAGCAATCGGACACATAATGCCTTTTTACTCAAAAAAGTCAGTTTTGAGTAAAAATTTTTTTTTAGTAAAAAAATGATTTTTATTAAAAATGATTTTATTAAAAAAAATGATTATTTTGGAGAAAACTAAAACTCTCCAAATTAAATCAAATTTAATAAAATAAAAGGCTAAATGACATCTCATGGAACACTTATGATGATTGGAGTTATCATAACTCATCTTCAGTCATCATTAAGAGAGCAATTAATTTATTATGAGTTATTAGACATGTCATCTCCAGCTAAAGATGAGATGGAGAGCTCTCATTGGTCCGGTGATTTGATCGAGGTGAAGACTGAAGCTTACACCATTAGTGGGCTTCCCAAACCTAGCTCAAGCTCCTGCCAGACCTAAAGGATGAGCTTACCTACATCCAGACTCACACATGTGGCCTCATCCTTGGCTTGTTTTCAGTGCACAGGTTTGGAGTGGGGGCGCCTTTCCTAGGTGGAGGCCTCCCCTCACTCCCAGTTCTCCAGTTTAGGTCTGGGCTCTTTGTTAGGCGGCTAAGCTAGTTAGGGTTGGTTTTTTGGTTTTAGGGTTTTAGCACTCTCTCATTTGTTAAAAAGAGGCTCTTTCAGCTCTATTTGGATGGACTTTGGTAGCAGAGTTACTCTGAGAAATTGTATCAAGCATTTGCTTTAATTTGTTAATAAAGATCAGACTTTGGAGGTCCATGAGCTCTTGGATGTGGTAGTTTTTTGTAATTGGTTGAGGTGATATTGTCTCTAACCCCTATTTTCTTTAATGCTTATATGAGATTAAATTGTTTATTTGTTAGCTCAAGAGGGCCATTGTTGGCACAGTAGAACAATCATTTGTAGTTCAACTTGATTGTTTATGCGAAGTAGATTAGTATTTTGATGGACATGAGTAATCAGTATATACGTAACGTTGATTATGATTCAATTTTCTTAGCATACTAGCATGTATTTTGATCTTACGTTTTGTGTTGAGTTGTAGTGTGTTTTCCGGCTTCACAGGTTGGAGAAGGGTGTGAGCTCAGCTCCTTCTATCCCAGGCTTCAAGCAACCTTTTTAATCTAACACTTTCATTACAGGACCTATAAAGATATTCTTCTTCAAAATACAAAAAAGAAAGTTGGGAGTCTAGCTCTCTCTCTTGGGTTCCATCCATAATTTCAAATTCTTTTGGTTACCGGTTACTTAGGAAGCCCTAGTTTACTTCTTTCCATCCTTTGGCTTCCCTTTCTTTGCCTTGTTTGGCTCTCCTTTCATCCTTCCTTTTTGCAGCCCAGCCCTCTTTTTACTCTTCGCTGCCCTCTTTTCACTCAGTTTTGCAGCCCTCTTTTTTCTCTTTGGACAGCCCTCGTTTTACCTAGTTTTCACTCCTTTTTTCATGCTTTGGACAGCCCTCTTTTTCCTCCTTTTGGACAGTCCTCTTTTGACTGTTCGCTGCCCTTTTTTTTACTACTTTACAGCCCCCTTTTCTCCATTTTGGACAGCCCTAGCATGCCCTAGTTTTCCTTCCTTTTTGCCCCTTTTTTGCCCTATTTTTTGGGCCCTCTTCAACCTTGTTTGTGGCCTTTTTGTCCACTTTTTGTTCGCTGTCCTGTTTTTCATTTTTTATGACAGCCATTTGTTTTCTCTTTCGCTGTCCCATTTTCTTCAATTTTTGTCTTCCTTTAGCTTCATAGTTGGCTGCCCCTTTTTTCCCCTTCTTTGGTTTTGATCCTCCTTTCATTTTCTTGCCTTCTTTCCCTCATCTTCCTTTGTTTCAGCCCTCTTTTCGCTTTGCTCTTTCTCTCTCTTTCAAACTTCCTCTTCCCTTTTTTTTTGAAAAGTTTTGAGAAAAGTTAAAAGTAAAAGTAAAAGTACTCTCCTTTTTTACACAACTCCTAATATTAAGTAGAGTGATTTTGCTTTCATTTGAAAAGTCCTTTCAAGGATTAAAATCCTTAAGGCACTTTGTATAAAGTTTAATAAAAAATATTGTGTTTGAGTGGGGTTTTTAAGTCCCCACTCTCATCCTCCCCCATTTGGGGAGGCTTGTGTTGTGTGTATGCTTAGATTAGTGCTTGTTTTCATCATTGATTATATCTCATGCTTAGATCACTAATTGTTGATTCATCACTTCTAGATCATTAATTAAGTTGATTACTCTGTTTTAAATTGTATACCATTCTAAGTAAATCAACTATGAAAATCTCTTGAATCACACCATAAGGTAGATCAAGAGTGCTCTCTATCGGAGAGTTGTCTTTTCATTGTTTAATAAGTTAATCAATTAATATTGAAAGTCTCTTGAACTTGCCGTAATCCAAGTCAAGAGCACTCTCTATCGGAGAGCATTCCCACTACATATCCTTGCATCAAGCATATAGATTAACTAAGTCTCTTGAACCACTGTCATAAGACGAGGTCAAGAGCACTCTCTGTCGGAGAGTTTTAATTAATTAACTTAATAAAATTCGCAACTCACATCCCTTTAATTAATTAACCCCCTTTCCCCTTTGCTGGAGTATGCTCTGACCGATCTTCGATTGGAATAGCCAGAAACGGCATTGGATCTTTAAACCCCACAAGAGGAACTTAACTAAAACTTTTCCCCATAACCAATGCACCAGCTTTGTTCGATAAATACTGAGGCATGTGGGCAAATTCCAAGTGTGGGCGCCGGGCTACCTAATCTGGGCACTGGTAGTTAAGTTATTGAACACTTACCTTTGACCCCAGATAGGTCCATCATGTCTTCGAGCGGAGCCACTGAAGGTATTACTAGTTAGGACATCCAGCCACCATAAGTGAAGATCACAAACAAAAAACTCGTAAAATCTACAAAGAGCACTCGCATCACCTAACATTCACTAGCTTGATTTCTAGACTTGTGTTTAATTCTCTGGCGCATTTCAGCTTCATTGAATCCATAAGGCACTGGTCCTTTTTAATTTGCATAATCATATTATTTGATTAATGGTCTATGGTTTATCATAATTTCTTTCTCTGAATGCACTATTAAAGTCTAGAATTTTTGCTTATCTTTGTAATCTCTTGGTAGCAACGTGGATTGCTTTTGATTTAGTGTCATATTCATAATAAACAAACACTTCAAATAATAATAACTCCTAAATAACACCCATCCACATCCGCAACTAATCAAAACACTTTAACAACTTAAGAGCCATAGAAACTCTTTTGTAGGGACTACCCCCCTTGGCTTCGTTAGGAGTTAGCCTAAACGGAGGAGCTAGGAGTAGGTGACAGTACCTAGCTCTGTGCTTGCCCCCAAGGTCACACCTCTCCCACTTTCTCAAGTGAGGAGACAGCTTTCGGAAGATTTTTGCTACTGGTGTGAAATCGGCGGACAACAGGTCCTATAGACCCACTTGCATTGCACTAGTTTCCTCTTGGAGGGAAAGGGAACCAATTCCCAAGTCTTATTGTCTTGCAATGATTTAAAGTCTTCTTGCATGGTTTTTTTCCATATTGGGTCAATTTATAATTCCTAATATGTTTGAGTATCAGATATAACCATCATGAAGCATATATCATCAAGATTCAATTCACAATTAGAATAGGCATTGTGGAATTGAGATCTAGTCTTCCTAGAATCTAGTGGATCACCAGCTAGATCCCCAGCTGCTTCAATTGTTTTCTAATCCCACTTTGGTCGAATGGGTGAGTCATTACTTGAATGCATGTCATAAACATCATCATAAATATTAGAATCATAAAAATCAGAGAATTATTCATCACTTACATCATCATGGAGTGGAGGATGTGAGCACTCCCCATGAGCTAGTTCGGTCTCTTACATGAGGTCTTCTTCGAACTGTACACTCCTTTCAATAAATGTATTCTAAGATGAGGGATTAAATAACTTGTATCCCTTTTCATATTCAACATATCCAACAATTATGGACTTCTTGATTCGAGGTTGCAAGGCATTTCTCTTCTTTGGAGGAATCGTAGCCCAAGACTTTGAGCCAAAGACCCTGAAATGGGAAACACTTGGATTGTGTCCACACTAAGACTCATATGTAAATTTTCCATCCAAATATTTGTGAGGAGCTCTATTTTGAACATATGAAACAAAACTAATAGCTTCATCCCATAGCTTAGGATTCAAACCCTTTGCTTCCATCATACATGTTTCCATCTTCTGGAGAGCCTTGTTCTTGCGCTTCGCAACACCATTATGTTGTGGTGTGTAGGAACCGAATGCTGCATTCGGATGCCACATTGTTCACAAATATTTTGCAAACTCTTTTTCTCATAATCCTTTCCATTTTCAGTCCTAAGGACCTTGATCTTGTTCCCACATCCATTCTCAACCAGGGATTTCCAAACTGTGAGTCTCAAAAAATTCATATTTTAGTTTGAGAAAAGATACCCAGCAATACCTTGAGAAATCGTCTATGAAGGTCAACACATACCTTGAATTCCCATAAGAGGGTGTGGGAAGAGGCCTAATAATATATGAATTAACCAAATCAAGTACTTGGATAGCTCTCCTTTCCTTTCCTTTCTCATAGTTGCGCTCAACATGCTTGCCCACTATGGCATCCTTTGCATGTGCCATTTGAGAAATTGATATAAGGAAGCCCTTCCACTATGCCTTCTTTGCTCAATGCCTAAAGGTACCTGTAGTTGAGATGTTCATATCTCTCATGCCACAACTTTCATGTCTCATTGGCATGTGATAGGAGCACATTCCCTTGAGAGTAGGGGAGGAAGTGAGAGAGTTTGTACATTTTCGAATCATGGTCAGCAAAACCCAATGCCACAACTTTTCCTGTAGAGATTTATGATATCTCCATTGCATTTGGAGTAAATATTAATATCTTGGATTCACCACTATGTGTCATCTGATACATTGAGAGTAGGTTCACTGCTATATCAGGCACAAACAACACATTATTGAAGTACCCATCTTCAAGATCAATCCTTCCAATCCATTTGAATTAGATCTCTAAATCATCACCCATTAGAATGGATGGAACATTTTAAGGATACATGGACAAGAAGGAATATTGCATGGAGTCCATGTGATTGGAAGCTCTTGAATCTATGATGAAGGAAGAAGAACTTAAAGAAACTGCAACCAAAGCATGGCACCTCTCTTTATTGTTTTACCCTGAACCACCATCTTTCTTCCTTGCACCTTCTCACAGGGGGATGTTGTTCTTCTCAAGCAGCTATGCCATCATGTATATGGTATTCTTCATGCAAGAACTCTCTGGATGCCACACCTTGTGACAATAAGTGCATTTGGTCTTCTCTCTATTCTTCTTGTCCTTGTCCTTGGTAGGATTTGAACCCCTGTTGAGTCCAAAATTGGCCCCTTTTTAACCACCTTTAATCACCTTTCTTCCCTTGTTTTACACTGCTTAGCATGCCAATCAGACTGACTTTCTTCACTTTATTCCCTAAATTGTCAAGGTAAGACTGATTATTGTTTTACCTTATTAATGCTTATTCTTGTAGACAATTAAGGCTATTTATCTCTTGAAATTGTGCTAATATGTGTGATCTATGAAGATAATGTGAGATGAGCAGAATGCAGGGGGATGGAGCTGAACAAGTCTAGGGACAAAGGATGGTCGTGACATAAAAGGGATCCTCAATTTGTCCATCATATATTGAGGCACATGACATTCCAGACAAGAGCCGGTCAGAGTAGCAGTAACAGAATGTGCTATGATCGAGGGATCTTCGGCGTAGCTGCTCGAATATTATGGCGATCTGAGAAGATCGCCACTTCTGGGCCAGTCAACAGCCTTCTCACATTTTCTATAATTGTATCATGCCACGTCTTGTAACAACCAGTGTTATTCAGGGCGCCTGAAGATCAGAGATCTTCATGGCTGCCCTTTGTAATAGGATTGGACGTTATCGCTTGTATGTATAAAGGCAGAAAGCTGTCTCGACCCAGGGGGTTGGAAAATAGTTAATTTATTTGCTGTATTGATAGTGGGAGAAATCTGTAATAATTCTTTCTTTTTAATACAAAGAGCTACTGCTGGTTTAAGGGAGCTGTACATTGTTCATCCAGCGTCTCTGTGTGAAGGCTGGGCCCGCCTTCCACAGAGATTGCTGAGTTAAGGTAGGATCTTTTAATTCATGGTTGTGTGATGTTTTGTTAATCATATTTTCTGTGTGCGCAGCAGTAGTATGTGTGATTTACAGTATTGCATTTTCCTAAGATCGATAACTGTAACGGCGTAACAGTCGACTGAGTAGATAGTCTTTATGCAATTTATTCAATAGCTGTACACAGCTTTGTTCATCTCATGGTTTCAGATTGACATCCCATGAACCCTTTGTAATTCTTTGATTGTTATAATTGTTGATCTTTGTTTCTGCAATTCAATTCTTAGAATAGCCGAGCTTGATCTGTTGCAATCGAAATTCTAGATTACAATTAATTTATGATTACGGATTCTAAGTGTGATTAGATCAATTAGGCAATTCATTTATTTTAGGTTATGAATAGGATTTCCTTTCTGTCAGTAATTAGTATTGAATCTGATTTCATTTCTTGTTGATGCCTAGAAGGAAAAGGTTGAATTTGTAGAGTTAGAAGATTGGTGGTATCATACAGAGTTTGAGGGATGAACATAGTTGTTTGAGAGCAGTATTAACTACAATGATTTGGGTGTTTAAGCATATATTGTGCACTTACCCTTTGAGACAAAAGACTTCCTCGGGTTGACAATGAATTTCGTAAGCTCTGTGTGTCGATAATAACTTATCTGCATTTAGGGTGCTCGACATTTTGGCGCCGTTGCCGGGGAAGGGTAAAAATTAAACACTATCATTAGTTGCATTTAGTAATTATTTCTAATCAGTCTCTTTTTATTCTCTCTGATGAAATGATTTGGGTTGTATGAATACTAGAAGGGTAAAACGCGATCAATTCCCAACTCCCAAAAACCCCACAAGATACTAACAGTGCAGGTGGCTCGGGTCGAGGTCAAGGAGTACCATTGGGCAGAAGGACGTTCATTGACGACCTTGTTGACAGAACTGATTCATCCACTGGAGATCGTCTTCAAGAAACTCCTAACAGAAGAAGCCCTGCTGATCCTGGGGCGCTAGCGTCGGGATCCACGGTGGAGAATACACGCGCAGCTGCGACGCCCTCAGCCATCCCTGTAGACAAAGACACAGCTGTTACAACGGGACCTGCTGGTAGAGGTCCGAATTATCACATTAACGGGAGGAGGGTAACTAAGGAAGAGTGGGATCAGTACCACCAGAAGCTCCTGGGACAGTGGAAAAATGAAGAAAAGAACGAGGAACAAGAGAAGAACAAAGAAAAGAACAAGGAACAAGAGAAGGATGAAGAAAAGAACACAGGAGGAGACGAAGAGGAGAAAACAGAAGAAGAGATGAGTAACAGACACGGGGCCGACGAGGAAGAAGTGATGGGAGAAAAATATCATCATGAGAATCGCTCCCTACAAGACGGAACAGTGGCTACATTGCAATTTCCGATTCAACAACCAGATGGGGCAGCTCCTATGAAGAATATCTCACCATCGGTGTTACCTCGTTTCCATGGAAAGGCGGCGGAAGACCCAGATGAATTCCTTTTTGAATTCGATATTCTTTGTCGCAGCTATGATTATATCACTGATGCCCAAAAACTAAAACTTTTTCCTGCTACCCTGAAGGACAATGCATTACGCTGGTTCATGAGCCTTGGGGGAGGGACCGTTACTAATTGGGATGCAATGAAGCAGGTGTTCCTGGAGAAATATCAGGAATATTGTAACACCAAGGATAAGAGAGAGGAGTTATTTAAAATGGTGCAGAAGGAGGACGAAAATTTGGAAGATTTCGTGGAAAGACTGCTGTACAACGTGCAGAGAGCTGGGCAGACGAACATGGGACTGGATGTAATCAAAATAATCTTGCTTCGGGGAACCAGGGATGGTTGTCTAGACATGTTAAACCTGCTTGGTAAGGGAGACATCTCCAAAGAACCTTTCGACAAAATCGTGGAGCTGTGCAAAAGATACTCCAGAGGGTCTTCCAGGAATAATAAGCGAGATAAATGAGAAAAGCTGGAACGTGACGTCTTCGACCGAACTCAGAAGTCATCCAATGGAGGCGCTACCCGTGTAGAGATAGGCAATCTACTTGAAAATTTTAAAACAGAAATGATGAGCTCCATCTCTTCGGAAATTGATGTCCTGAAGGCGAAACAAAAACAAGCAGTAGAGGATCTCACATTAGGTGTGTTCTGCCCCCGATGTAGAAAGAATCATACATTGAGAGAATGCCCACTTGACAAAGTGAATGTATGTCAGCTGTGTGAGCTGAACCATGACATGAAGGAATGCCCTTCACTTCCTCAAGTCAAGGCTGTTCTGCAGGCATCAAACCCGGATGTGGAAGCAGCCTACTTTATTGCACAGAAGAAACCGTGGCAGCCTCGAAATCAAGGTATGTCTCCAGACTCTCTTCCATTTTTGAACAATATGGGGAATTGGAATAATATGCAAAATGTGAATACACAATTCCCTTCAAATTATACGCAGTGAAATCCCTCTCAACCTGCAACGCAAAACTATAATTCATGGAATCCCTGGACACAGCCACCACCCCAACCTACGTCGTGGACTCCTGGATGGAGGAATTTTCATTTTGGGAACCAGTTTCCTCAACCATCTCTACCTCAACAAGCACCGTATTCTCCTCAATTTCCCCAATTCCCTCAAATTCCTCCATATCCTCAATACTTACTTCCACAGTCACAGCTGCAGCTGCAAAACAATTCTGTCCCTAACATACCAATACGACCCCAGCTGCCTATCCAACCTAATCCTAACCCAAACAATAAAGCAGTCCACCAATTGGAGACTGTCAACATGCCAGCCTACTCTCTTTCCCCTGTACCCTGTAATGAAATCCATTTACGATCTGGGAAAATTGTAGAACCTGTAATTACAGAGGATGTTTCATCCCCTGAGCATAGAGAAGAGGAGAGCTTACAACACCCATTTGACTCAATTCCCATCATTAAGGATGCTGGGCATCCCTTAGAAGGAACGGCTGAACCATCCAATGATAAAGGAACGGTTGAACCATCCAACGACAAACCTGACGAGATACAGCATTCCCATCTGATAAAGCAGCCACCATACCCCGAGAGACTACTGCTACCAAAAATGGGGGGGCAACCTCAGTTTAACCTCCTCGGAGAGTTAAGGAACCTTTATGTTAAAATTCCCCTCCTTCAAGCTCTCCAAGATGTGCCCATTTATGCTAGAATAGTTCGGGAGCTGTGTACAAGAAGAACACAAAGGAAACTCAGGGATCCTCCCACGGTTCATGTCATAGGAAACTTATCGGCCTTGATAACAGGAAAAGTCCCTATGACTAAATAGGACGACCCTGGTAATCCTACCATTACTGTACAGATAGGACAGACACAGATACCCAACGTCCTAGTGGATCTGGGAGCAGCAATCAACGTTATAACTATGGAAACTGTAAAGAAGCTTGGACTCACTAAGTTTAGACCGACCCCTACTATTTTGGAATTCGCAGACAGATCCACCATCAGACCCGAAGGGATTTTGGACGACCTTGTTATATCAGTAGATTCATGGGAGTACCCAGCTGACTTTTTGGTGTTACAACCAAAATCGCAGCTGGGGGGACACCCATTGATCCTGGGGAGACCGTGGTTGGCCACAGCTGATGCTTGCATCAGCTGTCGATCGGGGTCCATGACTATATCTGATGGTATGGATACTAAAAACCTCACCCTGTATCCTCCAGCTCAGCCAAGTCTAGAGACTGAAACATCCCTTTGGATAGAGCAGGAGGAGGAGGAGGAGGATGTCCAGCCATTATTAACTATAGGGAAGGCCTTAACCTTTAAAAATGAAACAGAAGATGATACCATTAGCAATTTCATTAGTGAACCCACTTCAGTGAATAGAGAGGTTTATCAAATTCTGAACACTACCCTGGGCAAGGAAGAACAAGAGAATATTACGGAAGAATCCTTGGTTGGTGCCACAAACATAATCCTGGTTGTGAAAAATTTAGAAAGCATTCCTATTGAGGTAGAACCTGGAAGGACTTTGAATATCAATCCTAGTCTCTCCTTAGAGGAGCAGAAACGCCTGATCAGCCTCTTGAAAGAACATAAGGGGGCGTTTGCCTGGGAGTATACAGATATGAGGGGTATCCCCTCTAATCTGTGCACTCATTACATTTATATCAAAAGTGACTCCCGGCCGGTGTGTCAACCCCAACGACGCATGAACCCCAATATGAGGGATATAGTGAAGGAGGAAATCCAGAAACTTTTGGAAGCAGGATTTATATATCCTATTTCGGATAGTGAGTGGGTCTCTCCACTCGTGATTGTACCCAAGAAAAATGGGAAATGGAGGGTCTGTGTTGATTACAAGGAACTGAACAAAGCAACTCAAAAGGATCATTTCCCTTTACCCTTTATCGACCAGGTACTTGATACCCTGTCAGGGAAGAAATTCTTCTCCTTCCTAGACAGCTTCAGTGGGTACAACCAAATCCAAATTGCTCCTGAGGATCAGGATAAAACCACCTTCACCTGTCCCTGGGGAACGTTTTCTTACAGAGTACTTCCATTTGGATTGTGCAATGCACCAGCAATGTTCCAAAGAGCTGTGATTGGAATATTCTCTGAATTAGTCAATGATAGCATGGAAATCTGCATGGATGATTTCACTCCCTATGGCAGAGATTTCAATGAGGCACTAGAAAATTTAAAGAAGGTTTTAACTCGCTGTGAACAGACTCAGCTTTCATTGAGCACTGAGAAGTGCCATATGATGATGAGTGAGGGGGTGGTATTGGGGCATTTTATCTCTGCCAATGGCATACAGGTAGACCCTGCAAAAATCAAAGTAATACAGAATATACCTACCCCTTCAACTCAGAAAGAGGTGAGAAGCTTTCTGGGACATGCTGGATATTATCAAAGATTTATAGAAAACTTCTCCAAACTGGCTTCTCCTTTGTTCTCTTTGATAATGAAGGATGCACAGTTTGTGTGGAATGCAGCATGCCAGACAGCATTCGATGAACTTAAAGCAAAGTTGTCTATAGCTCCCATCTTGCGGGGGCCTAATTGGACCCTGCCCTTCCATATTTCCTCAGATGCCTCTGACACTACCATTGGGGCAGTATTAGGACAGCAGGAGGGCCAAAAACCT
>LPNX010206270.1:183730-195114 GCA_001517045.1 Pseudotsuga menziesii
TGGCCGTGATATCATGCTGGGCAACTTCAATTCTACTTTATCTGGCGGACCTTTCAGCATTACAGACTGTTCTTTTGTTCTTTACAGTGGTAACTCCTGTGTTACTCAAAGCACATTGATTCCGCTATCATTTATGGCTCTGACTTATTCCACTCGTGCCGGCCAAATTGGCATAATTCCGACCCCGGTGACGTGATGTTTTCTCCGTTTTCACTGGCGATGGCATTATGGCATTATTTCTATTATTATGATCAGCTTAATGCCTGCACACAAGCTCGGCCTTCCAGCGTCAGCAAGCACCCAGATCATCATTCCCCGCAGGTCATTCGATGCATAGTCGCACGAGGTATGGCTTTGATTTTTACATGATTAAGTGTTAATTTGGGTTTAATAATATCAGTCGTGCCTTAATATGTATTACCATTATGAATTAATTAATCCATTCCCTTGTGCGACGTAAAAGCTCATAATCGCCACCTTCCCCAATTTGGCATAAAAATTTTGAACCTCCCTCTGCACTGCACTTTCCAAATTTGTCATCTCCCTACTCACATCTCCGCTCAGCGATCTCTGCATCCCCCGCCCTGCAACCTCCACTCTCGGACTCTAGAACTCTGTCTCCAGGACTATGGGGCTTCCAGCTCGTTATGAACCTTTGAACACGCAGGAACTCCGAAACAATCCTGCGGTTTTTGCCATCTTTCAAGCCGCTGGCTGGATTGAATTCTTCGAGCGACTAGACGGATTTAACAGGGAAGCAGCTTTGCAATTCGCTTTACACCTCAAGGACACTCACTCTGAGGTATGGGGGCTGCGGATAGAAGTTTCTGAGGCCATTATATTTGAATTTACTGCTCTTCCAATGGTGGGAAAGGCATGGTTTGAACGACGAGTCCCCACGATGGCTGCACGGGAGGAATTTCTCCGAGAGGGGGAGCACGTTCAATCATCAAAGAGAGGAATTGCTCTGCACTCACTGCCGTGACCATGGGATCAGGTTGCTGTCTTTCTCAAGAAGTACATCACTTGTGAAGGTAGGTACCAAACTGTTTATAATTCCGAACTACCTTTGCTTTCCCATCTTCACCATGGCATTTTGTTGAATATTCCCTACTATCTGTTCCATAACTTACGCCAGATGGCGGGGTTTGTCCAAACGGCTAAACATCCACATGTTTCCCTAACCCACCATGGCCTTATAAAATTAATCATTTTAAGAACCCTAGCCCAGCACAATATCACCTGGGATCAATTTACAGCCCACACTCAGGAACCTGCTCTTTTGCCGGGTGTCCCAGCCGAACAGGCGCAACTTCAACATCATCAGGAGGATCGGTGTCCCTCCAATATAGTTGGGGGGGGGGGATGATATTGCATCAGAACAAGAACAATAGGGGACACAAGCAGAACCATTGGGGGAAAGTGTTGATAAAAATCTTGAGAAAACTGCAGACAATAGGGCAACTCTGCCATCAGAAGGAGAAATTGGAGCAGCATTGAATGCTGCGATAATTGAACCTAAAGATGACAGAGCCAAGGCAATTGAAGAACAGATGGAACAGATAGAACCGGTCACTGTTGAATCCTCACCTGAGTGGGGAGGGGGAACCCTAATTGAGGAGGAACAATCTGAGGCGCAAGAAAACATTCCTTTGACCCCAGCAGTGAATCCTGATAAGACAGCCCCTCAAACGAAAACGTCATGAAAAGGGAGAAAGAGACCAATTAAGGAGCTGAGCATAACTGCACCAATAAGAGGCAAAAGAATTAAATCAAGTGCAGCAGCAGAGGTAGTCAGAAAAAGATGGGAAACCCTGGAGGCACAGGTGGAGGTCCCAATCCTTGTACCAAGGCCAACGGATGCGCCAGAAAGGCCAGTTGAGGTAGAACCCAGTCTTGAAGGACTTTTGGAGGAAAACACAGTATTAAAGGAGGAAGTCCAAATACTTCAAAGGGAAGTGGAGACTTGGAAGGAAACTTGTAGGAAACAAGGTGAGAAGAAAATGTATACATTGGTGGAGGCGGTAGACCACCTTGAGGGAGCAGACTCTATTGACCCTGACAGGGAGGAGGAGCAAGTGATTTGCCCCAATTGTGGGGAAATTTTCAAAAAGAAAGGCCATGGGGTCATAGTTCGCACAGTGCAACAGCCCACGTCCACAAGAGAAGAACCTGCAGAAGAAGAAGATGCTGTAACACAAGAACTAGCATCTTTGATCATCCTTGCCGAGGCTGCTACTAATCCTAGGGCAGAGGAGAAAAAGAATGAAATCAGGAGTGATGATGGAAATAAGGATTGCACTGTGAACCCAGAATGCTCCCACGATATAGAAATGATAGAAACTGAGCCACGAGGGCAGAACATTGATGAACCTGAACAGGGGATTGCAATTTCAGAAATGCAGATGAAAAGGGGAGAAGAATATGGAATGGAGGACACTCTGGAACCTAATGAAGAGTTTGGCACTATGGCCCCAGAATGTCCCCATGATACAAAGCTTAGAGAAGAACTGCAGCCACAGGAGGATGAAGAGGTAATCCAGGATGTTGTTACACAAGAACCAACATCCTTGGGAATTTTTGAATTTCAACTAGAAGATGACCCAGGGATAGATATCATACCCGATACACAGTGGAGTGAGGATGAATAGACAATAGCCTCAGGTGACACTGAGGTCCTTGAGGAAGAGCTGTACGATGGGGAAGATATCCAATCTCAGAAGCAGGGGAACGAAGATGTTGCTGTTACACAAGAACCAACAACACAACCATTGGATTCAGAATCACAGAAGGGAGACACTGCCACACAAGAACCAGTGTCCCCAAAATCAATGGAGGTGGATGTTGAGGAGAGTTTGAAAGATGTTGCTGTCACACAAGAACCAGCAACACAAGAATTGAATCCAGGAATGCAGGAGGAAGACACTGTCAAACAAGAACCAGTGTCCTTAAAAGCAATGGAGGTGGATGCTGAGGAGAGTTTGAAAGATGTTGCTGTCACACAAGAACCAGCAACACAAGAATTGAATCCAGGAATGCAGGAGGAAGACACTGTCACACAAGAACCAGTGTCCTTAAAAGCAATGGAGGTGGATGCTGAGGAGAGTTTGAAAGATGTTGCTGCCACACAAGAACCAGCAACACATGAATAAGATTCAGAAATGCAGGCTGATCAGGGAGAAGACACTGTTACACAAAAACCAGTGTCTCAACAAGCCTTGGATACAGCTGTAGAAAATAACCCGGGGGGTGTTGCTGTCACACAATAACCAATTTCAGAGATACAGATGGATCAGGGAGAAGACACTGTTACACAAGAACCAGTGTCTCAACAAGCACCAATCACAGTTATGGAAGAAAATCCAGGGGATGTTGCTGCCACACAAGAACCAGCAACTCTCATAGAAGAAGTGCTGGAAGATACTGTCTCACAAGAGACAATACTCCTCCCTTTCAAAATTTTTATTGATTTGGATTCAGAGCAGGAAGAACATTATAAACAGGAGATTTCAGATCTCACAGCAGAAGTTTCAGCCCTGAGGATGGAAGTAATTAAATGGAGAAATCAGGTGGAAGAAAACCAGAAAAAGACAATTGCTTTGGATGAGCATAAGAGAATTATTAGAGCGCTGGAAGAGCAGGGGGCTGAAGAACGTATGGGCCACAGAGCTCAGGTAGAGGAGCTATAGAAGGAGATGAAGAAATTGAAAAAATTCTCATCCATGCAGAAGGATAAGGATCAAATGTATGCCCTATCCCAAGAACTCATAGGCACTAGGAAGCCCTCTTCCTCTTATCCAGTGTTTCTCTTCGAGCAGTTTGTCTGGTTTAAATTAAAAGCTGTACAGGAGGGGAGGTCATTTGAAATTGTAACCTTAGAAAATTTTTTGGAGACATTCCTTGGGAGCAATTTTGAAGAGCAGAACTTGCTATGTGAACTATACCTGCACGAGATGGCGTGCCCTCTGGATCGGCACTCAAACCCTGTTCCATTTGTAGGTGATGTTCAGCTACGAGCCTTTGCCTCTTTTGTGAACAATCATGTTCAGTGGGAAAGGTCTTTCCAGACATTTTCCCACAATGAAGCCCATACTAATTTATGGATTCGAAGTGAGCCCCAGAATCCTGGCATCCTTGTGGCTCGATACAAGGGTTTTCTTTCCAGCCCTTCCCAGGCACAACATATCATGAATTTGCAGGAAGAGGTAATATCCACTTGTACAAAATCCATTTCTAGATAGCAGTAGGTTGCATTAGAGGGGAGCAAGCAAAGATGGCAGGTTGCCTGCTCTGCACTTAGAAACAGGGACCCCTACTGCTTTAAAAATTTTAAAGATGCACTCTCTAGAGTCAAGGGTTATGTAGGGTGTATGAAGGAATGTGGAGTCAACTGGCTGGGTTTAAAGTTCAAATTTCCTCTTATTTGGTGGCCAGCAGAACCATACAACATGGATTTTTCCATGACTAGGGTAGAGGAGCAGAGATGTTGGCAGTACTGGGTTATTCACAGAGGTTTTCTGAAGACAGATGAGAAACCTGAGTTTCCCTACAATTTTTCTTCTCTCCACGAACAGAGCTCAATGCAGGATTCAGATTTCGAGTGATGCAGGTTGTTGCATGAGGACATGCAACAGGGTAGTTGGGGGGAGATGTTGAGTCTAAAATTGGCCCCTTTTTAACCACCTTTAATCACCTTTCTTCCCTTGTTTTACACTGCTTAGCATGCCAATCAGACTGACTTTCTTCACTTTATTCCCTAAATTGTCAAGGTAAGACTGATTATTGTTTTACCTTATTAATGCTTATTCTTGTAGACAATTAAGGCTATTTATCTCTCGAAATTGTGCTAATATGTGTGATCTATGAAGATAATGTGAGATGAGAAGAATGCAGGGGGATGGAGCTGAACAAGTCTAGGGACAAAGGATGGTCGTGACATAAAAGGGATCCTCAATTTGTCCATCATCTATTGAGGCACGTGACATTCCAGACAAGAGCCGGTCAGAGTAGCAGTAACAGAATGTGCTATGATCGAGGGATCTTCGGCGTAGCTGCTCGAATATTATGGCGATCTGAGAAGATCGCCACTTCTGGTCCAGTCAACAACCTTCTCACATTTTCTATAATTGTATCATGCCACGTCTTGTAACAACTGGTGTTATTCAGGGCGCCTGAAGATCAGAGATCTTCATGGCTGCCCTTTGTAAAAGGATTGGACGTTATCGCTTGTATGTATAAATGCAGAAAGCTGTCTCGACCCAGGGGGTTGGAAAATAGTTAATTTATTTGGTGTATTGACAGCGGGAGCAATCTGTAATAATTATTTCTTTTTAATACAAAGAGATACTGCTGGTTTAAGGGAGCTGTACATTGTTCATCCAGCATCTCTGTGTGAAGGCTGGGCCCGCCTTCCACAGAGATTGCTGAGTTAAGGTAGGATCTTTTAATTCATGGTTGTGTGATGTTTTGTTAATCATATTTTCTGTGTGCGCAGCAGTAGTATGTGTGATTTACAGTATTGAATTTTCCTAAGATCGATAACTGTAACGGCGTAACAGTCGACTGAGTAGATAGTCTTTATGCAATTTATTCAATAGCTGTACACAGCTCTGTTCATCTCATGGTTTCAGATTGACATCCCACGAACCCTTTGTAATTCTTTGATTGTTATAATTGTTGATCTTTGTTTCTGCAATTCAATTCTTAGAATAGCCGAGCTTGATCTGTTGCAATCGAAATTCTAGATTACAATTAATTTATGATTACGGATTCTAAGTGAGATTAGATCAATTAGGCAATTCATTTATTTTAGGTTATGAATAGGATTTCCTTTCTGTCAGTAATTAGTATTGAATCTGATTTCATTTCTTGTTGATGCCTAGAAGGAAAAGGTTGAATTTGTAGAGTTAGAAGATTGGTGGGATCATATAGAGTTTGAGGGATGAACATAGTTGTTTGAGAGCAGTATTAACTACAATGATTTGGGTGTTTAAGCATATATTGTGCACTTACCCTTTGGGACAAAATACTTCCTCGGGTTGACAATGAATTTCGTAAGCTCTGTGTGTCGATAATAACTTATCTGCATTTAGGGTGCTCGACAACCCCCATATGAATATTTGGGTTTCTCCTACTTTTTCTCTTGCTACTTCGAATATCTGGATTCATTCTTTCCTTTGGCTGGATTCAAAACACCTGAATCAAGGGATTGATCCTTACTAGATTTGATGGTTCCTGTTTGTACCAGCTTGTCTTTCTCTTGTGTCAATGACTCCATGAATTCTTCCAGTAATGGCATCCTCCAATTTCGAGCTATGAGCTTGCTAGAGTGGAATGTTGACACAAACACAAAATAATCTAGGCCTAACTTCAAAATTATTGACAATATGAGCTTCCCTTTTTTCTTCTCTATGCCACATTGTTTCATTTGAAGCACCAACGATTTGAACTTGGTGAAGAAGTCTTGGATTGTCTCATAGTGAGCTGGAATCAATGAGATTAGCTCATTTTTGAGCTGGTGACCTCTCATCTCATCAGTATTCTTGAAAAATTCCTCAAGCTTGAGTCATACTTCATTGGGAGTTTTCATATTGTCTACATGGAAAAGTAAGTATCTCAAAATGATGAGACAAAGCATTACAAATGCTTCTTCAATCCTGTTGAAGTACTTTGATTTCTCCATAGCAAAGTTGGGTTCGAATTCAGTCCCCATGGTGACTATGTACAGGCCTTTCAAACTCATCTATATCACCATATTGGCCTTCCAAAAAAAATAGTTTAGTGGGATCAACAATACATTATTCTACTCCATTTCTTCTTGCGCACTGAGTGACAAACTGTTGATTGTAACTACAATGCAAACACTGAAATTTCTCTAGAAAATTCCCTAAAAAACAACTTAAACACTCTAGTTTTGATTTATAGATACAAAGAGCTCTGATACCATGTGAGAATTGATTCACAGTAGGATATAGGAGCCAAGGGGATTCTCACAATTTGATATTATGTGCAAATTATGCACAAAACAACTGAAAGAGTGAAAATAGAATACAAAAATGTAGTCAATAACTGATATTATTATGACTGTCCAACATGTAAATATGTACGGATCAGGTTTATATTACATCATGGAGAAATCATTAGCCTTTGGAGGCCATTTGGATGCATACATGTGCTAGACTATGATTTGACCCTCAAACCCCACTAGGTGGACCAATCAGCTCACTAACCATCCCAAACAGTCACAAGTGTTAGTCTTAACATGGATGGAGAATGTTGGAACATAAATGAAGGAATGCTAGGTGTGGGTGAGCACATGGGTGGGTGGGACTGGCTCTAGGAGGCAATAAATGCCCAAAGAAGGCCAAAAACCACCACAAACATGCATTGGCGCCTAAGTTCAATCTGGGGATGGGGGAGTGCACCAAGACTGATATGTCATTAATGAGGGATCCTATCAGTCTAAATGATCAAAGTGGAGTGCCTCAACTATCAAAATGATCAAAGTGGAGCATCTCAACTGCAGTACATGATCAATAGACTAAGTCTGGACCATAGGATATAAAATGAAGGCTAATGAAATATGTCCTAGGTGAATGATCATGGAACTAAGGTGGATTGTTTCTCTAACAAGGATAATTCACTTCAAATGAATTCAGGGACTTCTGTAAGGAAGATGGGATTAAGAGGGAGCTTACCACACCCTATAATCCACAACAAAATGGAGTAGTATAAAGAAAGAATAGATTCACTATGGAAGTAGTCAGATAAATAATCCATGATCAAAATCTACCTACACACTTATGGGAAGAAGAAACAAGAACTGCAGTCTATGTCCATAATAGAATATCTCATAGTTCTCTTGAAAACAAAACCCCAGAAGAAATGTGCACTAGTGAAAAGCCCGAAGTGAGCCCCCTAAAGATATTCGGTTGTCCCATATACTTACATGTTCCAAAGGAGAAAAGATCAAAGTTGGACCCTTCAGGAAATAATGGAATATTTGTTTGATACAGTGAATAATGAAAAGATTATAGAATCTATATTCCAGGATTTCGCCAGATTGAGATCAGTAGAGATGTTATGTTTGATGAAGATGCAACCTTCACCAAATCCAAAAAGATCTTTGCAGATGAAGATCATGAAGAAGAGGAGGAGGCTCCTAGAATCATAGAAGGTACCAAACTACTAGTTAGAGATATTGAAGAAGATCCTAAACAACAATATCATGTCCTAGAAGAACCTCAACGACTCATGGAAACTGTAATACTCCAAAAATTTGTAAAAAAATAAAATTTTTCCTATGACATTAAATGTTTACAATCATCACTTCTGAGGGACATTTAACTGTTTATAGTTAACATAATAAGTTTTAAACTAGAAGTAATTCCTTTATTAAATTCTATACCTGCATACTTAAATATTTTCTTTCATAAATCATTATTAAAGATTTGATTTAGTAGGTGATTATTTGGAATAACATGAACTAAAACATCTATTTGTTTACTATGTGCTAAAGTTTGTTTTACTATTTATAAATATGAAGGAACTTCATTTCATGTCCAAGGCTTACTTAGCTTTTTAGTTAATGCAGTGAAGTGATGCTTCTTTACAGGTCTTTTTACCGGTAAGACATTTTGTAACCAATTTTCGGATTGAGATTAATTATCTCAACTAGCATAAATAAAAATACTAGTATAATTGTTTAAATTACTGCTTTGGTCAAAGTAAAGGAGGTATCGTCGAAACTGTATATTTACATTTTATTTAATTTCTTGTAAGCATAAGTAATTGGAAATTTGAACATAAATCCAGATTTTCTTCTACCTAACTTCGACTATAACTTGTTCATCAAACTTTCATTTATTTATTATCATATTAGGTCTTATATACAATTCTAGAGAAAGATAAATTTGTATATCAGGTCATTTGATACCTTATTACTTGTTACCATGGTGGTTCATATGTATTTGTCTCAATCATTCATTCTCATGTTATAACAACCAGTAAAACCTAAGTCTAGAGAAATGTCATGTAAAACAAAGAAGCTAACGAGTTTTCAAACAGAGTAAATTTCCTTTTCTGCCTATGCAATTTCCATTTGAGTAAACAAGAAGAAAATACTGTACTTTGTTATATAAGTTGTATAACTGATTTGGTTTTATGGGTTAAGAGTTCATTGCTTAATGAACCTAACTACTCCCAAACTCTTACATGGTTTAAATCTCATTAAGAGATGTTATATGATAATATTTCTTATCCTATTTATGCAATTTTAAACTATAAAAACTTTACCCATGAGCTATGCTAAGCATTCTATATTCGAAATCTTACTTGTAATCCTTTTAACCAAGGTTCTAACCTATGTTACGAATAGTCTTTCTGCATAGTCTTATTACTTGTTATAAGGATTTTTGTATCCATATTAAACAAGGTTAAGAGTCTTTTTTCACATACAACTATCATTTACAAGGTCCTCATTCTATAATTAAAATTCTTATTTGAGCGAGGGTTATAACTATCATATCTTTTCATTTACATTATGCATCCTATAATATAAAGATATTATTTGATTTGAATAATTTTGTAACAAAAGTTTATGTAAAAACCATTTTGTGTGCAGGCTGCTCCAGGGATTTTGAACTATAGCACAAAACCCACAACTCAAAAATATATTGAACTCCACGTGATCGATGATAAATG
The DNA here is from genome assembly GCA_001517045.1 of Pseudotsuga menziesii. NCBI lineage: Eukaryota > Viridiplantae > Streptophyta > Pinopsida > Pinales > Pinaceae > Pseudotsuga > Pseudotsuga menziesii. The sequence goes on from LPNX010206270.1 coordinate 193,433, forward strand.
GTTAGGGTTTTTGACTTTGGAAATTCACCATATAAGTCTCCCAAAACCCTAAAATTATGCATTTGACCTATCTTTTTACTACTACCATGGAGAGGGGGTTACAGTCTCATGACCGCATGGGCCTTGATGCCATTCCTTATCTCTGCCTATATAGGCCTTCCCTTCCATTACATTTCTCCTTATCTCTTCCTATATAGGCCTTCCCTGCCATTACATTTCTTCTACGTGTGAGTTCTTCATCACCATTGCTTTACTCTCTGTGTGAGGTTTTCATCCCCATTACTTTGCCTCTATGAGGGATTTACTTCGTGCTTTTGTTCAGTTGCAAACTCTGTCTAAGTTACGATGTGGGCTCGATTTTTGGTTTATTGTGGCATGGCCTTGGATTTTGACTTGAACATTCTCATCAAGGTTTAGTGACAATGGCTCTGCTCATTTGCTCAAGCATATTCTTATCGTGTGGCAAGATTTTATGTTCAATTCATCACTACTCAGTCAAGTTTAAAACTCTCCAGGTCAGTTTGTTTTGTTTATACAATAGCCGCAATATTTCATTCTTCACAATGAATTTCTTGCAAATAAGATTTAAACTTCTCAATTTATAGTGCAGGTATTTCTATAGGTGTGGAAAAGAGCTAGGTGGCACATACTATGTTAGGGGAAGTTCTCCACACTCTACAATCCCACTGGTAGGCCTCGGTTCTATTGGAGGTTCCTTCTACGATGGTTGTATGGGGTTTGGTTGTTACAGTTCCACCGAGATGCGAGTCCAGTTTTGGTTATAAAATATTTTGTTTTTATTGAAGGGCCATGTGGTCATGACTGGAATGTTTTAATGAGAAATTTATGAATCCCTTGCGGCCGTAACTTGATGAAATTCTTATGAGGCCTTCTCGGCCATAGCTTCATTTATAGGAAATAATTTTGGACAGGCTTTAAAGCCGTGACTTCTATTGGAACAGGCCATCAGGCCATAACTTAATTGGAAACTGCACTGGTTTTATTTATAAATTAAGTTAGGGTTTTAAATTGTCGACTTGTTTAATGTTAGCCGCAAGGCTCAATAAATGGGTGGTTAAGACTGATAAATGATAAAGACAGTTTGGTTTGAAAAATGACCTGTGTTATTTTAATATAATTTGGAGTCTTTTGAAATTCCAGTTTTTGATTCTACGGTGTATACATTGCTAAAAGAAAATGTAATTTATTTAGACATTAATATAGGGTTTTATTATGGTTTAATTCCATAATTTTTCGATTTTGTTTAAAAGAGAAAAAATGTTTAGAATGTTGGTTTTTAAAATAGAGTTTGAGTTTTTCTGTCAATAAAAACAATTATTTCAGGAAATAAATAAAAGAAGGGTTGATTAGTACAACCTGGATTTTTACTGTGTACTTGAGTTGGAAAATTTAAAAGGCCTTTACTTAATTAGTCTTAGTTTATATTTGACAAACAATTTTAATACTATTTCTGTGAAAAGTTTATTTAATTATGTGTGATAGGTAATAACTCCCGATTCTATATTATTCATGGCTAATGCATACATTTATATATTACATGTGACGGTTGTGTTTCACCTTCTGCCCAGCCTTTTCGACTTCCTACATCAGTTTTATTTATTTATTTACAAAATATATAATCCCTACGGATTATATTCTAACAATCCCCCTCTTAATCCGAA
>LPNX010206270.1:195711-241212 GCA_001517045.1 Pseudotsuga menziesii
TTTTCTGTAGGAGAGAACATTTCTTCATAGTCAATTCCTTCCTTCTGTGCATAGAATTTTTCTACAAGCCTCACTTTGTGCTTGTCAAGTGAGCCATCTGATCTGTATTTGTTCTTGTACACCCACTTCCAGCCAATTGGTTTGGTTCCAACTGGAGGGTCAACCGGCTTCCAAGTTCCATTCTTCATGAGTGCATCATACTCATTTTGCATAGCTTCTTTCCACTCAACACGAGTAGAAGCTTCTTCAAAGGAAGTTGGTTCAAAGTTAGCAGATAAATTAAATTCACAATCAAATGATACATCCATGTCATCACCTGAATTATCTGCTCCTCCTCCATCTTCATGTCATTTCGAACTTCCCGTTCCCGTCTTTCCAACTTCATCCGGATGGACACTTTCAAGTGTCTTTGTGGCCCATTTAGGAATCTTCCGTGATGGTCCTGGTTGATCAGCTGGTGGTGCTTAATCATTGATTGAGAGTTTTTCAATTCTCTCAATCACATTATCCAGTTGAACCTCTTGATCAGGTGAAGTAGCAGTAACTTCTTCATGCGGGGGAGTTGGTGCTTCATATGGAAATTCCAAAGGTTGATCCAGAATAGGAATCCCCCCTTCAAGGTTTGGAATTTCATATTCATTTTCAGAATATGTCTTTGGATGAGGATAACTTTCCAAATGATCAAGCTGTCTCTCAATAGACTGGTCATTTTTATTAGTCTCAAGAAAAATGACATCTCTGGAAATAACAAATTTCTTGTTTACCTCATCATACAAACAGTATGCTTTGGAGTATTCTTCGTACCCCAGGAAAATACATTTTCTTCTTCGAGCACCAAGCTTGTTTCTTTTCTCCTTTGGAATCAAGGCATAACAGGTGGAACCAAAAACTCTGAGATGCCTGACTGAAGGGAGATGGACAAACCACATTTCATGTGGAGTCTTGTTATCAAGAGAATTTGAGGGACTTCTATTTCTCAAATAGGCTGCACATTTTACTGCATCACCCCAAAACATTAGTTTTACATTCTTGAAAAACATCATTGAGCGAACCATATTCATTATGGTTCTGTTCATTCTTTATGCTACACCGTTTTGTTGAAAATTGTAGGGAACTGTAGTCTGATGTGCAATTCCATGTTGGTGAAGATAATATTCAAAAGAATTTGAAGTGTATTCTTTCCCATTATCAGTACGAAGTGTACCAATTTTTGATTGTGCTTGTTTTGCTATCAATGCATGAAAGTCTTTGAATGTTTGAAATGCTTCTGATTTTGTATTTAAACAGTAAATCCAGCACATTCTTGAGTAGTCATCAACAAATGTCATAAAATACTTATTCCCATTTGCAGAAGGAGTTGGCATTGGGCCACATAAATCAGAATGTACTAATTCTAATTTCCTACTTGCTCTGAAATTAGATTCATGAAATGGCAGCTTACTATGTTTCCCTAATATACATGCATCACATTTGTTCTTCTCTTTGGGAATGGTGGGAAAACCAAATACACCATTCTTTCTCAAAAAACGAAGACTGTTATAATTTAGATGACCAAATCTTGCATGCCACAATGAACTAGATGACAAATTACCTTCTCCATGCTGAGAGAGGTTGGCATAGTTCTGAACTCTTGCAGATGAACCCTTTAGCTTCAGCAGCTTCCCATCTTCGTATCCAGTCATGATGACTTGGTTGTCAGAGGACTTTCTTATTTCAACGATTCCATCAAACATGTGGATGGAATGGCCTCGTTGTCAAATCTCCACCAAGGACAACAGGATTCTCTGCAACTCTAGAAGATAGAGAATGTTCTTCAACAAGAAATCAGGGAATCCAGGCATCTTCAGTCGAATGGTGCCCATTCCCTTTGGTTTAATACTTGACTTATCTGCAAAGTAAACTATGCCATCTATTGTTTCATTAAGTTCTTCAAAACAGTCTTTTCTAAATGTCATGTGTGATGTTGCACCAGTATCAAGTAGCCAACAATCTTTGTAAGATGAAAGTGAAGTCATTTCATTAATTCCAAGATTACAATGTGCAACAATACAATGAGCAGAATCAGAAGATTTACTAGCATCATCTTTCTTCTGGTTATGCTTGTCTTTGATGGAGTCCCATGAATCCCAACACTGATCTGATGTGTGCCTAGTATTTCCACAACGCTTTCACTGTAGATCTGATCTTTTGCTGAAGTTGTTTTTTCCCCCTCTGCCTCTGAAGTTTCTTCTTCCTCTACCTCTCTTGCTGCTTTCTCCTTTGGGATGATATTTGGATTGGTCTTTGGTGTGGTTCTTTGCTTTTTGAGAAAAGCAAAGTGATTCTCCAGTATGCTCGGTTGTCTTCTTACCAAAGGCTTTCTCTCTGTCAGCTATCTTTTCTACCAGGGTGTCAAATGTTAGTGATTTGAACTGGTCACTAGCTTGCAATGACTCAAGATAGTTGGAGTGAGTAGGATACAAAGATTTTACAAATGCTGAAAGAGGAAGATCTGGTTTCATACCAGAGGCTTGAATCTTGTGCATGATAGCTTTGATTTCAGAGGCAACTAACATAGGATCATTGTCTTTTACTTCAAGACTGAATAATTTTAACATTAGTTGAATAAATTCCATTTTAGAGTGTGAATCATACAGTTCTTTTAATGTTTTTAGTGCTTCAAAACATGATTTTGCAAGAAATATGTGCTGGCTCACCTCTTCATTGACTGTGGCAGTGATTACTGCTAAAGCTTTCTTGTCTTTTGTTCTCCAAATGGCCTTCTCTTTCTCGGATTCTGGAGGTTCAGGGTCTCTGGTTATGGTCTTTCCGGCTACTGTCTCTATTGTGGTGCCTTCGCAAATGCCGTCCCAAAGGTCATTGTAGATGAAGGCAGATTTGATCTTCCTCCACCATTCTGAATAAGTGTCTTTTCCAGTGAGAGTGGCACCAACTATAGATGCTATAGATTGCATCTTTTACAACTGTTAGTGTAATTTACAATAATGAACTTAATATGACAAAGAAAAACAATAACCTTGCAGGTCTACAGTTTCTGCCAAGGTGAATACAATGCAAGTTTATAGGATTTTTCAATACAATTGTTTCACACAGACTTTATTCTTCAAGGCAAGTCGTGAATCCAGCAGCTTGATGCAGTACTTCTAGTTGCAGTAGCAGAATAATTGCACAGTGGCAATATTCCCAATTGCACGAGCAGTCTCAATGCAATCAACACCAACAAAACAACATACAAGATTATTCAATGTATGATCTATCAGTCACAATATATCAGTCAGCATACATTATTCTTCAATATATCAGTCAGCGTGGTATATATCAGTCAAAATACAATATATATATGGGATATATCAGTCACAACACAATATATCAGTCACAAAGCAATATATGTATGATATATAAGTCTTTAATATCCATCAAATTCTGAATACTGAGATCTGTCTTCATGCAGGCAGTATATTAGTCTTCAACAGGCTGTAGCAACACAGGATCGCTTGAATTCAAGGTAGTACTCCACGCAGCTCCTATTCTTCAACGCGAGGGCCTCGGCCTTCAACTTCATGACAGATGCAAGCTTCACATCCAAGAGCAGCCACAATTCCTCACGATTTTCAGGCAACCAACGCGCAGTTCTCCAGTGGGCGTTCTCACCATGGTGAGGGCTCTTTGACTTCTTTTACACCACTTTTAGATGAGGCTCCTCTCCACGACGAGGACTCTTCATGCCTAGCCAGCCCCTCTTCACATCCAGCAAATGGTAGTCCACGATGGTTGCAAGAGCTCCATGCAGGTAATGGGTCAATCTTTATATATAGCTTCAATGCAGAATGCAGAGAATAGTACCCTCAAGTTGCGATTAGGGTTTCCAACACAGCTCCCAGATTAGGGTTGACACGTAACTTGCAGGAGTTATGGGAACAACTACACCATCAATGTAGCAACTACACATTCAACCAAAGTAGCAACTTGTATTCAATACTGCCAATGGTCACACAAAAACCATTCGAATGCTTTCATGGCTGAGAAAAAGTGATTGGATACAATGGTTAAGTGAAAATATCAACGCAGATATTAAGAGATATCAACACAGTCATAAAGCGATATTCAGAAGCGCAGGCAGTTTTGGAGGAAGTCGTGAGATCAAACTATACGTTATTGAGAGAATTAGGGTTATGTATAAGCTAATTCAAACGTTCAGGAAACTAACAATAAAAATCCCGCAACACAAAACCTCATCAACGTGAAGGGAAAAATAGTATGAAATCGCAGCTTACACTTATAAAAATACACTCATCGCAGCTTGTGCTTGTGGCAGAAATTAGGGTTTGTGAGAGGGACACACAAAATTATTGGTGCCGAGGCTACAAGAAAAACACATAGACTGACAGGGCATCCTGAAATAGATATACCACTCCACTGATAGGTAAATGGAGGTCTGGCAAGCAGACTGCCAGGATAAAAAAAATCATAAAGGAAGGTAAGAGTTACGGCCAAGGTCTGATAATGCAGGCCGAATGGCAGGCATGCAATGCAGCCAGCTAGGAGTTATGGCAGGAAACATGGGCTCTGATACCACTGATAGGTAATAACTCCCGATTCTATATTATTCATGGCTAATGCATACATTTATATATTACATGTGATGGTTGTGTTTCACCTTCCGCCCAACCTTTTCGGCTTCCTACATCAGTTTTATTTATTTATTTACAAAATATATAATCCCTATGGATTATATTCTAACAATGTGTATTTATAAAATAGATAATTTGTATTTGTATAAATGAAGAATTTATGCTTAAAGTAATTATGGTTAAAACTGTATTAACCATACTCTAGAAAAGAGAAGGAAAAGAAGGTCATATTTGATAGTTTCTCTAAATTAGGGTTTTGTATAATTTTATTTATTTTTTAAATCTTTACAGAGTTAATATTTAATTGTAATGTATCTAAAGTTTTATTCTGACTTACATTAGTAATGAAATTACGTAAGTGATTGCTATACCTTATTTTAATGTTGTTAAGTTATTCTTGCTTATTTTTTTTTTTGTCCTTATAATGTTTAACAACTATGTATTCTTATACTGTTTTTAAGTTATTCCTGCTTATTTTTTTTTTGTCCTTATAATGTTTAATGACTATGTATACTTATAATAATTAGGCTTATAGATAATAATTTATTTACTGTGTAAATAAGAGCACAGACTGTGTATATTTTTTTTAAGATATTTCTTGGAGACAGTTTTGTTTATTTTTATAATAATGTACTCTATCTAAAGAAATTTCTGAAATAGAAAAGATTTCTTCTGATTAACCCTATAAAAATATGTAGAAGATAAATAAACAGATTCCTGCATACTTCATTTGATTTATCTATAATAATTTAATCTAACATACTGTACTAGAGTACTACCTTCTTGAAGGGGTAGAAAAATACAGTTAGGTATTTTATCCATCAGTAAAATTTGAAGTTACTCTAATCATTTATCCTAATCCATATCTATTCCAAAATTTGTCTATATTTTCACAGTAAAAGATTTCCTTCAATAATTCTAATAACAGATGAACAAAAACATAACATATTATTTCCTAAATTCATTTACTTTTTATCCTAAGTATGCATAGAGAAATTAGAAAGAACATGTAGAACCTGGAAATGTAGTAGAGGAGACTACAACTTAAGGAGCATGTTTCTCCCAACCAACTCTTGGAGATGGCTGAACTGCAAATCTCAGGACCCCCGAGCCTGTCTACTAGTCCACCTGGTTGAAAGTCCTGGGTGAGAGAACTGGTTTAGAAAATGTCTGCAACTCTAATGAGTAATCAACAGTAATCCGTTCTGCTTGTAGCGGTATGAACTTAGCTTAAATCAGCTGCACTAGTTCATAACTTCAACAATTTTCATTGAAAGAAAACTTCTGCTAGTCCCCTCCATCGAATTTCTTGTGCACTAAATTCACTCAGAATTTTTACAAGTTGAGCAGCCTCAGCTGAATTCAATGGGAAGTTTTTTTAGCATGCCTAGGTCTTTTGGGTTAGTTTTCACTTAATGAGCCACCTACTCTTGTTCCACTTTCTTGGGAAACATGACCACAAAAATAGGGAAGTTGCCTCCTACAATAGCTAGAAGTAGTTTAAGGATGCTGCCAAGTGTCAATCTGCTCTCAACTGAGCCTATTCCACCAAGTGACCAGTAAAACACTCATTTAAAAACCTCCTTAAGATGTTGTCTCATCTTTCATTTATTAATTAATAAAATATTCAACAATTACGTGCAATTATCCTTAACCCCACTTGGTCATTAATTACAAACTTTATTTAAAACATAAAATGTTTTTACAATTTGGGGCATGTGACATACACACCCCCTTAAATATAACATCATCCTTGATGTTATTTATTCTTCGTCCTCAGAATTACCCTGGAACAGAATTGGATATGCAGCCTGCATATGACTCTCCAATTCTTAGGTGGCTTCTTCTGGACTAAGGTGCTTCCATTACACCTTTACCTCACCAATGGTGCGATTATGAAGCAAGATCTCCCTCCTTTTGAGGATACAATTTGGTTCCACCAGAAAATATCCTTCGGGTTCCACCTACACATCATTCCAATTTATAACATGAGTAGCATCATGTACATATTTTTTTAATACAGAGATATGAAAAACATTATGAACCTTCAAATTTGGCGGTAAAGCCAATTGATATGCCACCTGCCCCATTCTGGACAGTATTTCAAAAGGTCCACAATATCAGGGTGCCAACTTAGCAAAAATTCCTAATTTCAAAGAACTCTTTTTAGGCCTTACCTTTATAAAGACATGTTCACCCACCTGGAACTCTTTCTGAGTTCGTTTAAGATCTTCTTGACTTTTCCGTCTATCCTGCACAACTTTTAAGTTACCTTGCACCTGTTTTACAATTAACTCCATCTCCTTTAGTATTTCAGGTCCTAATACTAACTTGTCAGCTGGGTTACTTCATGAGATGGGGGTATTACACTTTCTCCCATACAAAATTTCAAATGGGTTGTATCTTGCTGAAGCTTGGTAGTGATTGTTGTAGGAAAACTTTACCAAGTGTGAGTAATCTTTCCATTTATCTGGCTGTTCCTTAACATGCATTCTAAGCATATCTTCCAACATTTGATTCACCCTTTCAATCTTTCCATCCGTCTGGGGATGAAAAGAGGTACTGAAATTTAAAGTAGTATTCAGGCCTTTAAATAAAGACTTCCAGAAATTGCCCGTAAACTTAGGGTCTCTATCTGAAATTATAACTTTCGGTATCCCATGTAAATGAAATATTTGTTTCATGAATATATCAGCAATATTAGCAGCCTTGTAGGTGGTCTTTACAGGTATAAAATGATTTTCTTTACTAAGTTTATGAACGACTACCATTATCGAGTCATTCAAATTCTGATTTCTAGGTAGACCTGTAATAAAATCAAGACTGATTATTTCCATTTTCCAGCTAGGGATGGGTAATGGCTGTAGTAAACCGACTAGATGGTGGTGTTTAGTATTAACTTTTTGACATTCAAAACACTTGGCAATGTATTCTGCTAGTTCATTCTTCATGTTTGGCCATAAATAATCCTTCCGTAACATGGTTATAGTCTGTTGATAACCAAGATGTCCTGAGTAAGGAGTCTTATGAATTTCATTTAAAATCAGTAGCTTAATTTTAGGTACATTAGGTATATAATACCTATTTTTATATAGTATTAATCCTTTTTCATTTAGACTATACCCTCTACTTAAAATTTTAGTTAAATTTTCTGCTACTTTTGCTTGTAATTTCTGATAATTTTTATCCAATTTTACTCCTTCCCCTAACTTTTCTTCTAAATCTGTTTTATAAGTGTTGACTGCTGCTATAAAATTTAGCCTTGCATTTCTACTTAGAGCGTCAACAATTTTTTTTATTTTCCCTTAATATGTTGGATCTCGAAATAGTACTTGCTAAGGAAAGCTAGCCACCTAGCTTGCCTTGCGTTTAAGTTAGGTTGATCCAACAAATATTTTAATCCTTTATTATATGTTATTAACATAAATTTTCTTCTGATTAAGTGATGGTGCCACATATTCAAAGCATGTATGATGGAATCCAACTCTAAATTGTAGGTTTTGTAGTTTTTATCATGAATCTTAAGCTTCCCAGACTCATATACAATTCTGTGCCTTTCTTGAGTTAAAAATCCACCTAGACCGTCGTTCCATGCATCAGTGCATACTACAAAGTCTTTATTAGGATCAACAATTCTTAAGATTGGTGCAGTAGTTAGTAATGTTTTTAAATTTTTAAAACTTTCTTCACACTTTTGATTTCGCTCAAATTTATTCCCTTTCTTATGTAAAGAAGTTATGGGATTTGCGATTCTTGAGAACCCCTCAATGAATCTTCGATAGTAGCCTGTAATCCCCATGAATGATTGCACGTCAGTCACGTCCATTGGGATTGGCCATTCTTCAATTGCTTTTATCTTTTCTAGATCAACTACAATCCCTTCTTTAGTTACTAAATGGCCCAAGTACTATATTTTATCCTTAAATAAATCACACTTACTAAATTTAGCATAAAGCTGGTGTTCTCTCAATTCTTGTAAAACAATTTTTAAGTCCTCCTCGTGTTCTTCTTTCGACTTACAATAAATTAGAATGTAATCAATGAATACCACCACAAATTTATCAAGGTACTTATGCAATACATTATTCATTAAGCACATGAAGACAACTGGGGAATTAGTAAGCCCAAATGGCATAACAACAAACTCATAGTAATGATATCTGGTCCTAAAAGTTGTTTTAAAAATGTCTTCATCTTTGATTCAAACCTGGTGATAACCAGATCATATGTCAATCTTTGAAAATACAGTTGCTCCGCGCAACTGATCAAACAGATCATCTATGCGGGGCAATGCGTATCTATTCTTAATGGTCATTTTATTAAGTTGATGATAATTAATGCATAAGTGTAGAGTACCACCCTTCTTTTTAACGAAAATAACAGGTGCTCCCCAAGGAGACACCCTGGGTATTATATACTTCTTATCAATAAGTTCCTTTAACTGTGATTTTAATTCATTTAGTTGCAATATATTCATCCGATAAGGGGCCTTTGAGCTGGGCACTGTACTAGGTACCAACTCAATAGTGAAGTCTAACTCCCTTTTCAGAGGCAGTCCCAGAATTTCTTCTAGACTCTACATCCGAATACCCCCTTAGGATTGGAATATATTCCAGTTTTAGTTTATCTTCATTATTAGTATGTTATTCATTAATTATAGTTACAACAAAGGCTTTACAACCATTCCGAACAACTCTCTTTAATTTCAAAGCAAAAATTTGTCTAATAGCTATTTTCCTAGGGATTCTTGTTACGGTTATTGTTTGTCCTTCATTATTTACACAAGTAAACGTTTTATCAGTGATAGTTTAGAACTACTCTATGTTTTTCTAACTAGTCCATACCAATTAACTTGTCATAAGATCCTAAAGGAAGTACATTAAGCTTCATAGAGGTTTCAAACTGATTCATACTTATAGTACAATCTTTTACAAAAATAATCACTTTTCTTTTTGCTCCAGTAGCTAGTTGAACTAACCATGAATTTGCAAACTTTTCTACTTATAACTTGCATTTTTCTACTAAATCAGGAGAAATATAACTCAGGCTAGCCCCTGGGTCAATTAAGATAGAAATGGGTGTTTGATTCAGCTTACCTTCTACTTCCACCATGGAAGTTTGATAATCCGCCTGCCTGTTTTCCAGCGCCACGTTATCCTGGGCATTGTCTTTGCTAAGTCACCAACAGTCATCTCCTCCTACACTGTATGTATGTTGCTGATAGTCTTCTTTCTGTTAGGGAAGACTGATGCATAATGAGTTCCATTACACTCCTAACACTTTACTGGTTATTGACGTTCATTATTCTTAATGTAATTATTATGATTATTAGCAGGTTCTTTATTTCTAGGGCCATTAGGGTTCAACTGTGAATTACCTTTATTTCCTTGGAAATTCTTATTAGAAAAATTATGTGTGTTATTATTCCTAAAATTACGGTTGCGTACAAAACCCTTCTTCTGTTCAAAATTATTAGACCTCTTAGCCTTCCAGTTTGACATGCTTTCCTTTTTGCGGTTCTACTCATATCAAAAATTTACCTTTCGCATAGCCTCCTCTAGGGTTTTTAGATTATCATATTCAATTCTGTCTTTAATGTGAAAAGGTAAACATCTTAGAAACCGCTGTACCTTAGGCTTCTCATCCACAAAGTAAGGCATGTAACGTAGCAAACTTAAAAATTTACTATTTAATTCTTTCATGTTCATAGTTCTGAGCTTCAGTTCATAAAATTCCTTAGCTTGCTCTTCGTAGTACTGTTCTAGCAAAAAATTCTTTTTAAAGTTTTTCTTAAAGGTACTCTAGTTAATGTTCTTTTCCCTAATACCTTTTACTCGTTTTAAATCCTACCACCAAATATCTTCCTTCCCAGTTAAGTTGTAAATGGCCATCCTTGCTTTTAGTTGGTTAGAGTAATTATAGATTTGGAAATACTTCTTCATTCCATACAACCATGATTTAGCTTCTTCTCCTTTCTCAGTTTCACCGTTGAAAGTGGGTGGTTTTATCTTCTTAAATTCTCCTGAAATTTCTTCGTAAGGCTTAAATTTTCTTTTTCTTAAATGATAACTATCTTCACTACTATCACTAGTGTACTAACGATTCTTCCTATGTGAGTCGCCATAAATTTCAGAGGACGAGCTACTTTCAATTTTAGATTGTTTAGACTTTTTACTTTTGTGTTGGTCGGACATATCTTTAGATCCTATCTGTTTATCTTTTTCTTCACTTTGGAATTTTTCCATCAGTATCTGGTTCAACTCCTCTTGAGCTCTTATAATTCTTTCATTTTTTTTAATTGTTTCCATCTTAGTTCTTAATTCTTTAACTATTTGTAATAATTCCTAAGAATTTTTAGTTATTTCTTCCTGAATTGGTTCTCTTCTAAAATTACTTTGTTCATTAAACGAGGATTCTTCATCTGCATATTCCTCGAGTATTTCCATACCTGCAGTTTTAGCTCAGAAAATTTTTCTGGTAATAATATTTTGAAAAGAAAAATAATAATCAGTATGCATGCATTTAATTTACTATTTGTCTATGTAGGTTGAGCCGCATTCAGGCCTAGTGTCTGAACATGTGCTCTGATACCAAATGTAATATTCCAAAAATTCGAAAAAATTTAAAATTTTTCCTATGACATTAAATGTTTACCATCCTCACTTCTAAAGGACATTTAACTGTTAACAGTTAACATGATAAGGTTTAAACTAGAACTAATTCCTTTATTAAATTCTAGATCTGCATACTTAAATATTTGCTTTCATAAATCATTATTAAAGATTTGATTTAGTAGGTGATTATTTGGAATAACATGAACTGAAACATTTGTTTGTTTACTATGTGCTAAAGTTTGTTTTACTGTTTGTAAATATGAAGGAACTTCAGTTCATGTACGAGGCTTACTTAGCTTTTTAGCTAATGCAATGAAGTGATGCTTCTTTTACAAGTATTTTTACAGGTAAGATGTTTTGTAACCAGTTTCCAGATCGATATTAATTATCTCAACTAGCATAAATAAAAATGCTAGTATAATTGTTTAAATTATAGCTTTGATCAAAGTAAAGGAGGTATCATTGAAATTGTATATTTACATTTTATTTAATTTCTTATAAGCATAAGTAATTGGAAATATGAACATAAATCCAGATGTTCTTCTACCTAACTTCGACTATAACTTGTTCATCAAACTTTCATTTATTTTTTATCAGATTAGGTCTTATATATAATTCTAGAGAAAGATAAATTTGTATATCAGGTCATTTGATACCTTACTACTTGTTACCATGGTAGTTCATATGTATTTGTCCCAATCATACATTCTCATGTTATAACAACCAGTAAAACCTAAGTCTAGAGAAATGTCATGTAAAACAAATAAAGTAAATTTCCTTTTCTGCTTATGCAATTTCCATTTGAGTAAACAAAAAGAAAAGACTATACTTTGTTATATAAGTTGTATAACTGCTTTGGTTTTATGGGTTAAGAGTTCATTGCTGAATGAACCTAACTACTCCCAAACTCTTAAATGGTTTAAATATCATTAAGAGATGTTATATGATAAGATTTATTATCCTATTTGTGCAATTTTAAACTATAAAAACTTTACCCATGAGCTATGTTAAGCATTCTATATTCGAAATCTTACTTGTAAGCCTTTTAACTAAGGTTCTAACCTATGTTACAAATAGTCTTTCTGCATAATCTTATTACTTGTTATATGGATGCTTGTATCCATATTAAATAAGGTTAAGCGTCCTTTTCCACATAAATCTACCATTTACAAGGTCCTCATTCTATAATTAAAATTCTTATTTGAGTGAGGGTTATAACTATCATAACTTTTCATTTAAATTATGCATACTATAATATAAAGATATTGTTTGATTTGAATAAGTTTGTAACCAAAGTTTATGTAAAAACCATTTTGTGTGCAGGCTACTCCAAGGCTTTTGAACTATAATGCAAAATCCACAACTCAAAAATATATTGAACTCCACGAGGTTGATTATAAATGGTTATGGTTTTTTACTTTGGAACTTCACCATATAAGTCTACCAAAACCCTAAAATTCTGCATTTGACCTATCTTTTGACTACTGCTGTGGAGAGGGGGCCGTAGGCTCATGGCTGCATGGGCCTTGATGCCATTCCTTATCTCTTCCTTGATAGGCCTTCCCTGCTGTTACCACCTAACTTGTACTTAGTGGTTGATTAGTTCTGGCTAAATCCTGATAAGGTTCCCATGCTACAATCCATCCAACTGCTACTGGTTGTTTCTCTATGCCATTTCCATAAGAATCTAAAGTCAAGGTCCTAGTAATGTGCAGTCATAATTTTTAGTATCTAGGGGTGAAGGAAGTAATATAAAGTATGGTAGAACAGGTGGTAAGGATTGAGGGGAAGAAATAAAGGGGCCCCTCTAGCTAATAGTAGTATGATTTCTGGGGAACCATCCTTGTATTGATTGGTTCGGGGTGGGGGCGGGCCCTTTACAAGGTTCACTGTCTATGATCCTACCAGGAATATTTCTTATTAAAAAATGGGAATATCCATAGAAAATAGAAAATAGGGTCCTCGGATTTCTCCTTTCGATTTTGGAGTATTATTTATCCAATACAAACAAATAATTAGAGTAGATTCTTAGACGGAGAAGATGGATTATGGGAGTGTTATCAAGTGAGCCTAGTGAACCGGACAAATATTTTTTGTTTGGACTTCAGAAGACCTTTGGAAGTGCTTGTTGTACTATATCACATGTTCATACCCCCTTGGGGGAGTTGTAATAAATGTTCTAGTATGATAGTGTCTGTAAAAGACTCGGTCTCTTAGAATTTATTTGTCAATCCGATCAGCCCAGGGTGTTTTTTCCCTTGGTTATTATTGGTTGTTGAATAAACAACTGATAATTTTTGAGTTTTTCACTCAATACCTCCAAAGTTGGGGTGGTCGGCTTGGCATGTATGCCTATTGAGGTTAATAGAGTCTATGTGTCAATGTATAAACATGCTAGACATTATGGTCGAGTCATATGAACATGTCTAAGTCCCCCTAGGTTTTTATTTTTTTTAATTTTTTCAGTGTTTTTTATTAAAATTTATTTTTTCCAAAACTTAGGCTATTTTTTAATAGTTTAATTGGAAAATTTGGTTTTGTGATAAAGTGGACTCAATAATTAGTTTCAGTCATGTAGGTGCTCATTTTCAAGCTAAGAGAACCCAGTAAACCTATAGACCCACTATTTCCAAGTTTTGAGTGATTTTCCATCACTCAGGTCAGGAAGCCCCAAAAAATCAATTATTGATTATTTTAATTAATAAATTGATGAATAATGGAGCAAATCCAAAATCCTAGATCAATGAATTCTCAACCGATTTGATTGAAATAAGTCTCATCGGCACCAGATTGACTGGACTTGACAAATCCTTGACTGAAGGAGGTGATATGGACAGATCCAGAGTTGAACTTCAACCTTGTTTATGGGGAATTGCACCCTCTCTCTCTCCTCCACATGTGTGGGCTCTTCTGGAAGCTCAGTGGTTGATGTTTCAATCAGTAGGTTGATGTGTCAGCTCAATCAGCCCCCTAATTGACAAGTAGACTCAGTGGAAGCTCAGTTCAGCTTCAGATCAAGCATTAATGGACTCTCCTTCAGCTGCAGTGGTCTATCTCCTTGGGATTTGTGCCCCCTCTAGGATGGGGTTTCAATTTTGTGTATAAATAAAGCATGGCTGCCTCCTTTCAGAGTTGAGTAAGAGTTGGATTGAGGAGCTATTGCTGTTGTAATACTGTGTAATATATTTTGCTATTGGAATAAAGAGAATCTTTGGAGGCAAGATGGTGTTATGTCAATGTATGTGTGGATGAGCATTGCCATGTTTTACTGAGGTAACCTGTATCTATGTTCATAATTTGCTGATTGTTTGTGGATTCATTGCTAAGATTGATAATGAGTTTATTATAATCTTTATAGGAAAGGAGTTTGTTAATAATTTTATTGTCCATCTCTTTCCTTTTTGATGCATGTTTAGAGATCTAGATTTAGCATGTTTTATAAGTTTATATGCATGTTATTCTGAAATCTCTATGTATGTATTAACCGGATCTCACAAGTATTTTGGCAAGTATTTGGATTCAGTTGTAGGTTCCTAGATTGAAGAGGATGCTGATCTAGTTTGCTTCTTCACTCTCTCCAAAACCATTCAAATACATAGTCCCTCGACATTCCACCGGAAAGCTCCACGGTTTATCTTCAAGGATTCCAACAACAAATGCTCTTCTTTTCCTCTTCCTCCTTCAAATTTTTCTAAAATCAGTCCGGTTACTTGTTTGCAGATTTAAATTTTTTTAGATCTATCAATTTTAGAGTTTATTTTACATATATCTTGCTGCCTTAAAGTTCATAAACTAGATCTCATTCCTAAAAGAAAATTTACAAGCATTCTAGATCTAGTTTTAGGGAAAATTGTCATTTTTCAAGGCTGTGAAAGTAGATCTAAATCTTGTTGAATTCATGGTGTTTCCTTATAATCTAAAAATTTATATTCAGAAATTGAAGTTCTTCATATTGGCTCCCCACAAACTAGGCCAATATGCTTTCCTTGTTTCCTTTTCTGCTTCTTTAAAAACTAGTTTTAACTTAGAATATTTAGGTAAAAAGTTTGTTCATCCAAAAGTATTTTCAAAGTACTTTTGGGAATATTTAACTGTGATAAGCTTGATTTTTTTTAGCAGGTGTAATACAAAATAGGAGGAGGCCTTTTCCGGAAAGCATTTTTGGACCATTCGAAACCCCCCAGGGGTTTCCGTCTTCCCAAAATTTCAATTTTTTGCAATTTGTAAAAGTTTGGTCTCATTCCATATAAGGACCAGGTGGATTAATTTCAGTTTTCTGATATTGTAATTTCTGCTAATAAAAATAAAAATCTTTTCGAATAGGCTCTTTCGAGCCTATTCACCATCCCCCTAAGGGGGATCCGCGTCCGTTTCACTTTTTTGTATTTTTCCCTTTTTGTTGTTGTTCTAGTTTAGTATTGACATGAAGGATTGTATACTTTGATAATATTTTTCATTATTCCATATTTTCAATTCAAAAGTAATCATACTACTTACCCCATGACTTTTCGATTGACCCGCAAGGGGAAAGAGATGCGTGGTAGGACTAATTAGAAAACCGGTGTTGGGTATCTATGATTCCATTTTCATTGATTGTTTTAATAATCATAATAAAATCAATGCCTCCTTGACTCCTCGATTGAGTTCCACTTGGCCCGAAAGAGGTTCCTGGAGGGTTTTCTATTTAATAAGAACACCTCTTTTAAAACTTACTAAAAATAACAAAGACTCCAGTGTGTATGCTTTGTACTTGGATGCGGTTCATCTGATCAGTCAAGCTGCATCAAAATCACTTGAGCGACTAGATTAATTAGTCTTCACCTCCCAAATTGATAAACCATCAGGTGAAAATCCAACGCCTCGAACGAACTATAAATGGTGGAAAAATACCCAAAGGGAACAAATGGAAAGTGACCTTGAGGCACTGATCTCTGTCACACCCTGATGGGTGCGTTACGAAAAACAGTCTCTGAGACTCCATTCCATCCCACAAACACCTTGTGGGTAGCCATGAAAGTTCACTTTTGGACACACTCCAAGTAACCCTTGGGTATATCTGGAGTCCCCTTTTTGCCTAATTTAATTCATTCACTTTCCACATTAATTTAAAATCTACCAAGAGACATTTGTAAAACATTCTTTCAAGTGCATGCAAGCACATTATTTTCTTTGTTGACTCCATTTAAGGCACTGGTGATTTATTTGATCATTTCTTTTGATTATATATATATATTGAGTGTCATTACTGTGCTTATATGCTTTAAATCTTGCATCTTGTTATTTTTTTTTTCCATTGGTTAATTTCAAACAACTCCTAAACAAATTAATCAATATAACACCATCACACTAAGTAATTAGCCTTAGTAATTTAATAGGGTCTACCCCCCTTGGCTTTGTTAGGAGTTAGCCTAAACAGAGGAGTCAAGAACAAGGTGACAGCCTTGACTTGATACTTTTCCCCAAGGACACACCGAGTGGCTTGAATATTTCTACCACGTAACCCAGGTGTGTGAAAGGCGGCAACACTTTTTGGCACTGTTGTCGGGGATAAATATTTTTATTCCCAAGGACAACTTAGCTTAACTTTTTTCTAAACAAATAAAAAGATAAAAATTTGATTGATCTTGTCTTTAAAAAAAAAAAACATAAAAATTAAAACTCGATCCATCTGGCGACTCCACTGTCTAACATCCCTCCAATAATTTCTACCCAAAGAAACCGCCAGTAATTATTCGATCCTCTCCCTGAACTTGAAAGGTTTATTAGAGAAATATTGAATAGGTAGACTTCTCGTAGAAACCTTGAATATTTAGGAGACCAATCCCTCTCAGATATCCATCACTTATTTGTAGAGAGTCATGTTCACTAATCTCAAGAAATGACGGAATTATTCAAACTCCTTGACTTTTCTTAGATAGAATATGCTCCCCACGCCATTCCAAAAGATGCTATCAAGAAGCTCCCCATATTTTAGGGCAATAATGCCATCATTGCCAAGTCTCACCTTCAAAATTTTGAAAAGCACCTGGTCAGTTATTGCAATGATGTTTCCCATTACCATGACGATGTCAAAATGAAGCTCTTTGCTTTATCCTTAGAAGATGATGCTGAAGAGTGGTACCTCGATCTAGATGATGATTCATATAAAACTCTTAGCGAATTCCAAGATGCTTTTAGGAAGAAGTGGGGCGAAAAGAAGGAACCAAGACATCTGCTTGCTGCCCTTTATAGCATAAAGAAGATGGAGAATGAAACCATGGATGAATTTAACACTAAATTTAGACATGTGGTTGTGGACCTTCCTAGAGACGTCAAGCCAAAAAATGCCTCTATCCTCATATCCTACATTGAAGCCTTCACCAGTGACTTATGGTACCAATTGAGAGATAAAGAACAGACCGATCTGAAAACTTCCCAGGAATTAGCTAATAAAATAGAAAAGAATATGCAATCTTCAGGAAAGTCCAACATTCCAGGTTACACTAGCGGAAACATTTCCTATGACAAAGAGAAGGGTAAAGCCGTTGAATCAAAAGAAAAGGGAACTTCTAAAGATCCCATGGAAAAGGTAACGGACATGATAAAAAACTTGGTTACTAGTCAAAACCAACTAATGGCCAATCATTCTACACAATTGAATCATATGAAAAATAGAATAACCACAATGGAAAGGAATAATGGACCTAGGAACTTTCAGCCCAAGCAAAATCAAATGTATCAAAAGAAATTTCCTCAGCAAGAGCCTAGGATTCCAAACTAGTTAGACTCAGCTAACATGGTAGAAGAAGTAATTCCATGGTGTAGATCCTGTGAACAATTCCACCAAGAAAGCACTTGTTATGTTACAAATCAAGTCATGGAACATGGACTTCCTGAGGTCAGTAGTCAGGAAACAACTTCAAGCGAGCCTAGTCATGTATACATGGTAGGCCACGCCTACCCTTTGTCACCAGCTAAACAGTACAAACCTAAGGATGAAACCATTGTAGAATCTTATAGTGAAACTTATGATGAAAACCGTAATGTGCATGATGGGACTCCTACGTGTTCTCCATATAATGATGTCAGTCTGGAAGGTTTACTTCCTTGTGACCTTTTCTCTGAAGAAGATGAGTATCAAAATGAGGAAAAGTATAACTTGGAGCATGATACAAGTGACGAAGACTCCCTTATCTCCGACAAAGATGTTGATGAGGGGTCCTAGACATTCATGGAAAATCCAGTCTATGACATGAATAAAGAGGAAAATAATGAACCAGAAACTTTTGATGGTTTTGTTGATTCTCCTATCTATGGCATATCTAAAGGAGAGAGCATGGACCTTGTGGCATTGGGAAACTTTGATATGGAAAAGGAGCATGCAGTTTATCCATATGATCAATCTAAGCCATATATCAGTATCAATAATGAAGAAAAAGAGAACTTGATATCAACAATGGGGAATCCATCACATCTGACATAGATGGTGGTGATGACTATTGGGATTTTAGTGGATATCTGATTAAGAATCCTATCTATTCTGTATCCAGCAATGGGAGTGTTTATTTAGAAATTTATGGAAGCCCAATCTACTATACTTCCATACAAGGAAGCATGGATCTAGAGACCTGGGAAAATCCTAGTATAGAAGAGCA
This sequence comes from Pseudotsuga menziesii, assembly GCA_001517045.1. Classification (NCBI taxonomy): domain Eukaryota; kingdom Viridiplantae; phylum Streptophyta; class Pinopsida; order Pinales; family Pinaceae; genus Pseudotsuga; species Pseudotsuga menziesii. Next base: position 214,591 of record LPNX010206270.1, read on the forward strand.
GCATTCAAAACTCTTATATGGTCATTCAGATTCATATCATGCAGAGCCGCACAAAGGTATCAATAACGAAGACATTGAGAAGCAGTGTTGTGAAAATACAGATATGATGCAGTTAGTAGAATATCAGTCTCAAATATCATCTTCACATATAGAGTTTCCTTATGATTTGGAGCCACTTAAGGCTTATACAATGAGTTATCATCTGGTAAGCCTTGATGATCAGTATGATGGTGTAGTCAATCTTCCTCATCATTCTAATTTGTATATCAACCCTATCCAGTCATGGATAGAAGCAGCCTATGCAAGCACCTACCAGTTTGGGAAGAAGTTTGACGACATTATTCATGCCTATGATTTCCCATCCATCCCGCCCATTCCGGATCATCATGCAGGTTTGCATTTTTTGAATAAAGTATCCTTACTTTGGCTAGTAACCAAAGACAAGGAAATTTTTTTTTATGTTAATAAAATGCTTAGGTGGTTACATTGGATTTTTTATTACACCTAACCTTTTTATATCATGCTTAGAGTAGGAAAATAAGCTCCTTAAAAGAGAGAATTCACTTTCCACATTTATGTTTTGTACTTAGCTATAATAAAAAAATTTATTTCATTAGTTAGTTACATTTATTTTGTTTAAATAAATCAACTTAATGGTTCATTTGGATTTATATAAATCTTTTGATACTAAGGTTTTCTTGTCAAGTTGAGATGTTTTTACAGGGTGTATAAACCAAATATTCTGGTGTTCTTGTATCCTCTCCTTGGCCTATGAACATATCAAGCACACGTCCCTAGATGGAGCCAGATGCTACCACCTAAGTTTTACTTAGTGGTTTTTATCAAGTGAGCCTAGTGAACCGAACAAATATTTTTTGTTCGGACTTCAGAAGACCTTCGGAAGTGCTTCTAGGAAGTGCTTGTTGTACTATATCACATGTTCATACCCCCTTGGGGGAGTTGTAATAAATGTTATAGCATGATGGTGTCTATAAAAGACTCGGTCTCTTAGACTTTATCTGTCACTCCGATCAGCCCAGGGTATTTTTTCCCTTGGTTATTATTGGTTGTTGAATAAACAATTGATAATTTCTGATTTTTTCACTCAATACCTTCAAAGTTGGGGTGGTCGGCTTGGCATTTAGGCCTATTGAGGTTATTAGAGTCTATGTGTCAATGTATAAACATGCTAGGCATCATGGTTGAGTCATATGAACATGTCTAAGTCTCCCTAGGTTTTTAATTTTTTAAATTTTTTCAGCGTTTTTTATTAAAATTTAATTTTTCCAAAACTTAGGCTATTTTTTAATAGTTTAATTCGAAAATTGGTTTTGTAATAAAAGTGGGCTCAATAATAAGTTTCAGTCATGTAGGTGCTCATTTTCAAGCTAAGAGCACCCAATAAACTATAGACCCACTATTTCCAAGTTTTGAGTGATTTTCCATCACTCAAATTAGAAAGCCCCAAAAAATCAATTATTGATTATTTTAATTAATAAATTGATGAATAATGAAGCAAATACAAAATCCTAGATCAATGGATTCTCAACCGATTTGATTGAAATCAGTCTCATCAGCACTAGATTGATTGGATCTTATAAATCCTTGACTGAAGGAGGTGATCTGGACAGATCCATAGTTGAACTTCAACCTCCTTTATGGGGAATTGTGCCCTATCTCTCTCCTCCACACATGCACAGGGGCTTCACATATTGACCAATATCCTATCACGTTATTTCATTTTGTGGGTTTTAAAATTATAAAAAATTGAACCAATATATTGCAGGTATTGGGGGGGATGAGGGGTTTAAGGTGGAGGTGGGTAGGGTGGTTTATAAGGATTGAGGTATAAAAAGGGGTGGAGAGGAGGTTTTAAGTATTGGGAGGGGGTTTCAACAAAAAGAATTTGGGGCAATATCTCTAGAAATTAAGGGTATTCTTTAATATCCCACGATCGCACATGTTATGTGAGAGGTTCACTAAGTGAAGTCCCCGTGCACACGTGTGGGATCTTTTGGAAGCTCTGTGGTTGATGTTTCAGTCAGCAGGTTGATGTGTCATCTCAATCACCCCCCCGATTGACAAGTAGACTCAGTGGAAGCTCATTTCACCTTCATATCAGGCATTGATGGAATCTCCTTCAGTTGCAGTGGTCTATCTCCTTGGGATTTGTGCCCCCTCTGGGCTGGGGTTTCAATTTTGTGTATAAATAAAGAATGGCTGCCTCCTTTCAGAGTTGAGTAAGAGTTGGATTGAGGAGCTATTGCTGTTGTAATACTATGTAATATATTTTTCTATTGGAATAAAGAGAAACTTTGGAGGAAAGATGGTGTCATGTCAATGTATGTGTGGATTATCATTGCCATGTTTTACTGAGGTAACCTGTATCTATGATCATAATTTGTTGATTATTTGTGGATTCATTGCTAAGATTGATAAAAAGTTTATTATAATATTGATAGGAAAGGAGTTTGTTAATAAGTTTATTGGCCATCTCTTTCCTTTTTGATGCATGTTTAGAGATCTAGATTCAACCTATTTTATAAGTTTATATCGATGTTATTTTGAAATCTCTATGTATGTATTAACCAGATCTCACAAGTATTTTGGTAGGTCTTTGGATTCAGTTGCATGTTCCTAGCTTGGAGAGGATGTTGATATAGTTTTCTTCTTCACTCTCTCCAAAACTATTGAAAGGCATAGTCCCTCAACATTCTATTGGAAAGCTCCACGGTTGATCTTCAAGGCTTCCAACAACAAATGCTCTTCTTTTCCTCTTCCTCCTTCAATTTTTTCTAAAATTAGTCCGGTTACTTGTTTGCAGCTTTAAATTTTTTTAGATTTATCAATTTCATAGTTTATTTTACATATATATTTCTACCTTAAATCTCATAAACTAGATCTCATTCCTAAAAGAAAATTTACAAGCATTCTAGATCTAGTTTAAGGGAAAATTGTCATTTTTCAAGGCTGTGAAAGTAGATATAAAGCTTGTTGAATGCATGGTTGTTTCCTTAGAATATAAAAAGTTATATTCAGCAATTTAAGTGCTTCATATTGGCTCCCCCCAAATTAGCCATGATCCCAAGCTTGCTTTCCTTGGTTCCTTTTCTGCTTCTTTAAAAACTAGTTTTAACTTAGAATTTTTGGGTAAAACGTTTGTTCATCCAAAAGTACTTTCAAAGTACTTTTGGGAATATTTAATTGAGATAATATTGCTTTTTTTTAGTAGGTGTAACATAAAAGAGGAGGATGCGCTGTTCGGAAAGCATTTTTGGACCATTCGAAACCCCCTAGGGGGTCTCCGTCTTCTCAAAATTTCAAATTTTTGCAATTTGTAAACCTTTGGTCTCATTCCATATAAGGACCAGGTGGATTAATTTCAGTTTTATGATATTGTAATTTCTTCTAATAAAAATAAAAATCTTTTCGAATAATCTCTTTCGACCCTATTCACCATCCCCCTAGGGGGGATCCGCGTCCGTTTCACTTTTCGGTATTTTTTCCTTTTTTTCTGTTCTAGTTTAGTATTGACATGCAAGATTGTATACTTTCATTAGAGGAAATTTCAACTCAAAATGGGCCTTTTAACTTTTATTCAAATTCCATGTCATCATGTGTTAGCCAATGAAATTGCTTTAAATTTGAAATACCGTATAGGTCTTAAACACTTTTTTAATATAAATTTGGGGATAGGTATCATAAAAAAACTACTTTTTTTGTTTTTATTTTTGACATATCTCCCCCTGTTTTACCCAAATTTCGATCGGGAGAGCTCGTTGGATGCGGAATTAAATTCCGCATCCAACGAGTACCCACTCGGTATACTTTTGACGGACCCCGCTACCCCAAAAACAAGAAATACCTGAAAAAATGGAATGATGACATCATCATTCCANATCCTGATCGAAATTTGGGTAAAAACACGGGGAGATATGTAAAAAATACAAAGAAAAAAGTAGTTTTTTTCTTTTCTTTCTCCAAAATTAATAAATATTATTTTATTATTTTAACTATTATTTTATTAGTTCATTTTAGGAGGCCCATTTTGAGTTGAAATTTTCTCTAGTGGATAATATTTTGCATTATTCCATATTTTCAATTCAAAATTAATCATACTACTTACCCCACGACTTCCCGATTGACCCGCAAGGGGAAAGAGATGCGTGGTAGGACTAATTAGAAAACCGGTGTTGTGTATCTATGATTCCATTTTCATTAATTTTTTTAATAATCATAATAAAATAAACCCCTCCTTGATTCCCCGATTGAGGTCCACTTGGACCGAAAGAGGTTCCTGGAGGGTTTTCTTTTTAATAAGAACACCTCTTTTAAAACGTTTTCTGTACTTGGCTGCGGTTCATTCGATCAGTCAATTTGCATCAAAAGCACTTGAGTGACTAGATTAATTAGTATTCACCTCCCAAATTGATAAACCATCAGGCGAAAATCCAACACCTCGAACGAACTATAAATGGTGGAAAAATACCCAAATGAGTGGGAACAAATGGAAAGTGACCTCGAGGTGCAGATCTCTGTCACACCCTAACAGGTGCATTACGAAAAATAGTCTCCAAGATTCCATTCCAACCCACAAACACCTTACGGGTAGCCGTGAAAGTTCACTTTTGGACATACTCCAAGTACCCCTCGGGTATATCTAGAGTCCCCTTTTCGCCTAATTAATTCATTCACATTCCACATGAATTTAAAATCTACGAAGAGACATTTGCAAAACATTCTTTCAAGCACATGCAAGAACATTATTTTCTATGTTGACTCCATTTAATGCATTGGTGATTTATTTGATCATTTCTTTTTATTATATATATATTGAGTGTCATTACTGTGCTTATCTGCTTTAAATCTTGCATCTTGTTATCTTTTGTTTCCACTGGTTAATTTCAAACAACTCTAAAACAACTTAATCAATATAACACCATCACACTAAGTAATTAGCCTTAGTAATTTAATAGGGTCTACCCCGCTTGGCTTCGTTAGGAGTTAGCCTGAATGGAGGAGTGAAGAACAAGGTGACAGCCTTGACTCGAGACTTCCCCCCAAGGACACACTGAGTGGCTTGAAGATTTCTGCCACGTAACCCAGGTGTGTGAAAGGCAGTAACACCTGCCATTAAATTTCTTCTGCATGTTAGGTCTTCATCACCATCGCTTTACTCTGTGTGTGCAGTCTTCGTCACCATTACTTAGGCTTTGCGAGGGCTTCCCTTTGTGCTTTTGTTTAGTTGTGAACTGTGTCTGAGTTACAGTGTGGGCTCAATTTCTAGTTCATTGTGGCATGGCCTTGAATTTTGACTTGAACATTCTCATTGGATTTTAGTGACAGTGGCTTTGCTCGTTTGCTCGAGCATACTCTTATTGTGTGGAAAGGTTTTATGTTCAAGCCATCACTACTCAGTCGAGGTTAAAATTCTCCAGGTAAGTTTGTTTTGTTTATACAATAGCCGCAATATTTCATTCTTAGCATTGAATTTATTTCAAATAAGATTTAACCTTCTCAATTTATAGTGCAGGGATTTCTACAGGTGTGGCAAAGAGCTGGGTGGCACACACTGCGTTAGGGGAAGTTATTCACACTCTACAATCCCACTGCTAAGCCTTAGTTCTGTCGGAGGTTCCTTCTGTGATGGTTGTATGGGGTTTTGTTGTTACAATTCCACTGATATGAGACTCCAGTTTTGGTTATAAAATATATTTTTTGTTTAGAAATGCCATGTGGTCGTGACTGGAATGTTTTAATGAGAAATTTATGATGCCCTTGCGGTCGTAACTTGATGAAATTCTTATGAAAACCTTCTCAGTCATAGCTTGATTTATAGGAAATATTTCTGGATAGGCTTTAAAGCCGCGACTTCTGTTGACACAGGCCATTAGGCCGTAACTTAATTGGAAACTGCAGTGGTTTTATTTATAAATTAAGTTAGGGTTTTAAATTGCTGACTTGTTTAATGTTAACCGTAAGGCTCAATCAATGGGTGGTTAAGAGTGATAAATGATAAAGACAATTTGGTTTGAAAAATGCCCTGTGTTATTTTAATATAATCTCTAGTCTTTTGAAATTCCAGTTTTTGATTCTATGGTGTTTACGTTTCTAAAATAAAATGTATTTTATTTAGACATTAATATAGGGTTTTATTACGGTTTAATTCCATAATTTTTTATTTTGTTTAAAAGAGAAAAAATGTTTAGAATGTTGGTTTTTAAAACAGAGTTTGAGTTTTTCTATCAGTAAAACCAATTATTTTAGGAAATAAATAAAAGAAGGGTTGATTAGTACAACCTGAGTTTTTACTGTGTACTTGAGTTGCAAAATTTAAAAGGTCTTTACTTAATTAGTCTTAGTTTATATTTGACAAATAGTTTTAATACTGTTTCTGTGAAAAGTTTATTTAATTCTGTGTATTTATAAAATAGGTAATTTTTATTTGCATAAATGAAGAATTTATCCTTAAAGTAATTATGGTTAAAACTGTATTAACCATACTCTGGAAAAGAGAAGGAAAAGGTCATATTTGACAGTTTCTCTAAATTAGGGTTTTGTATAATTTTATTTATTTTTAAATCTTTACAGAGTTAATATTTAAGTGTAATGTATCTAAAGTTTAATTCTCACTTACATTAGTAATGAAATTACCTAAATGATTACTATACATTATTTTACTGTTTTTAAGTTATTCCTGCTTATTTATTTTTCTGTTCTTATAATGTTTAATAACTATGTATACTTATAATAATTAGGCTTATAGCTAATCATTTATTTACTGTGTAAATAGGAGCACAGTCTGTGTATATTTTTTTAAGATCTTTCTTGGAGACAGTTTTGTTTATTTTTATAATAATGTACTCTATCTAAAGAAATTTCTGAAATAGAAAAGCTTTCTTCTGATTAACCCTATAAAATTCTACAGAAGATAAATAAACACATTCTTGCATACTTCATTTGATTTATCTATCAGAATTTAATCTAACCTACTGTACTAGAGTACTACCTTCTTGAAGGTGTGGAAAAATACAGTTAGGTATTTTAACCATCAGTAAAATTTGAAGTTACTCTAATCATTTATCCTAATCCATATCTAATCCATAATTTGTCTGTCTTTTCACAGCAAAATATTTCCTTCAATAATTCTAATAATAGATGAACAGAAACATAACATATTATTTCCTAAATTCATTCATTTTTTATCCTAAGTATGCATAGAGAAATTAGAAAGAACATGTAGAACCTGGAAATGTAGTAGAGGAGACTACAACCTAAGGATCCTATTCCTCCCAACCAAATCCTGTAGATGGCTAAACTGTAAATCTTAGGACCCCCTAGTTTGTCTACTGGTCCACCTAGTTGAAAGCCTTGGGAGAGAACTGGTTTAGAAAACTTCTGCAACTCTACTGATTAATCAACAATAATTACGTTCTACTTGTAGCAGTATGAACCCAGCTTAAATTAGCTGTACTAGTTCAAAAATTCAACACTTTTCACTCAAAGAAAACTTCTGCTAGTCTCCTCCATCGAATTTCTTGTGCACTAAATTTAGTCAGAATTTTCACAAGTCAAGAATGAGCAGCCTCAGCTGAATTCAATGGGAAGTTTTATTAGCATGCCTAGGTGTTTTGGGTCAGTTTTCACTTAATGAGCCACCTGCAATTGTTCCACTTTCTTAGGGAACATGACCATAAAAATAGGGAAGTTTTCTCCTGCAACAGCTAGAAGTAGTTTGAGGATGCTACCAAGTGTCAATCTGCTTTCAACCCAGCCTATTCCACCAAGTGACCAGTAAAACACTTATTTAACAGCCTCCTTAAGCTGTTGTTTCATATTTCATTTAATAATTAATAAAATATTCAGCAATTACATGCAATTATTTTTTACCCCACTTGGTAATTAATTACAAACTTTATAATAAAATTATAACATAATGTCTCTTAAAACATAAAATGTTTTTGCAATTTGGGGCATGTGACAGAAACACACCAAAAGATGATCTCAACAAAAAGAAGACCAACATGGGATCGTGAAGTAATCAAATAAGTAGAAGGATATGATCTATGTGGTATTAATAAGAAACCTCGTTGATGAAGAACACACATGTTTTGAAGAAGCTTCGAAGAAGAAGGAATGGATCCAGGCCATGATCGAAGAATACCAGACAATAATAAAGAATGATGTTTGGGATGTGGTGCCAAGACCAAAGGAAAAGTTGGTAGTTTATTCAAAATGGATTTTCAAGACAAATCATTCAATAGATGGAACCATTGAAAATTTTAAAGCAAGATTTGTCGCACAATGTTTTTCAGAATTAGGAAGGAATTGATTATGAAGAAAATTTTGCACCGGGAGCAAGATATACTTCTATCAGAATTGTCCTTTCCTTGGCAGCCAAGATGAAATGGAAGATACATCAAATGGATGCAAAAAACTTTCCTAAATGGTGTCATATAAGAAGAAGTATATATTGAACAACCACTAGGATTTGAAACCTAAGACAAGGAAACGCATGTATGCATATTAAAGAAATGTCTATATTGGTTAAAACAAGCACCCAATTCATGGCATGGAAGAATTGATGGATTCCTATTGAATTCGGGGTTTACCAAATGTAAAGATGATTCCAAAATTTAATATAAGGTTGATAATGATGGGATCATGATATTACTATTTTATGTATATGACCTATTTTTTAAAGGAAAGGAGAATCTCATCAGTGAATGTAAGAAGAAAATTTGTCGTAGAGTTTGAGATGAAATACCTTGGCACAATGCACTATTTCCTAGGTCTTGAATTATGTTAGTTTCCTGATGATATTTTCCTAAAGCAAGGAAAATACACAGTAAATATTTTGAAGAGATATGGGATGTTAGATTCCAAAGAAATTAACACTCCGATGGTGACAAACCTGAAGCTACTGAGTGATGACTCTTAAGAAAGAGTAGATGTCACATTGTACAAACAAGTTATTGGCTCATAGATGTATTTGACAAATACAAGATGAGATATGTGTTTTGATGTGAACACCTTGAGTCAGTGTATTATGGATCCAAAACATGTCCATCTTGTTGCAGCAAAACATTTGATGAGGTACTTGAAAGGTACATTAGTTTGTAGCATTACATATACATTTGACAATGAGTTCAGATTGTCTGGATATACTGATTCATATTGGGAAGGAAGTGCTGAAGATAGAAAGATCAATTCAGGATGTTGTTTCAGTTTGGGACCATGTATGATATCATGGAATAGTAGAAAGCGACCAATTGTTTCCCTCAGTAAAATCGAGGATGAGTACATTGGAACATGTTCATCCCGTAGCGAAGTAGTATGGCTTATCAAACTATTGGTAGGATTATTCGATACTAAGATGGATGCAACTGAGATTTATTATGAAAAATAGAGTTGCATCAAGTTAGCAAATAACTCGGCGTTTCATCATAAGTCAAATCATATAGAGATAAATTATTATTACATCCGGGATATGGTGCAGAGAGGAGCTGTGAAGCTCTAGTATGTTCCTATAGAGGAACAAGTTGCTGATGTGCTGAATAAGCCTCTGTATCGTGTAAATTTTGAACTCTTTCAAGACAATATTTGTGTATTCTAAAAGGATGTAATGACCTTTTTTTAAATTTTTACCAAAATACCCAATTTTCCAAAATTTTCACAATTTTGGCTCTTGATTACTTTTACTGTCTTGGTCTACAAATCAGCTCAACTGCTTCCAAATATTTAGAGAAGGTGTATGAATGATATAATAACTTAATTATTATGTTCAAGGATGTATTATGTCCCTCCAAACACTTATGCAAGTCTCTACTAAATTTTGAACAAGATAGAGTATTTTATTGGCAATTTTGGGCTCAAACCCCCCCCGGGTAAGTGGTAGAAATGGCTTCCCAAATGTGTAGAAACCAACTAAAATTCTGAAATTGAATCAGTTTATGTGTATAATACATCATCATAGACTCATATTCATAACCAATCAACCTCCCATGGCTGTTAACACTTCTTTCAATCAGATATAAAAAACTAGTTTAGGACCCTTAGGGAAATGAGGTGTAGTTTGCTCCAATGGTTATGAAATTCGTTCCAATGGACATAAATTCTTAGTTAATGAACATGAATCCCATAATATTCTTTAATGACAGTCCATTCAATCATAAACCATCAATAGTTTACACATCCATTCGAATTCATCAAGATTACAAGAGTTTACAACAAGGTAGTGGGGAAATGGCACTGTTTCTTCATTATTGAGCAATAATATATGAGATTTCTTGGAATTTAAACCTGATATATTTATGAACTTAAATAACAGAGGATTTACATCAGAATATAAAATATTGGATCAAGAGAATCTCCATCAAATAGATGAATAGCTCACCAAGTGCGCCTCACTCCATGGAGCTTAAATATGGTGAGAAAAATTGAGATGAAAGGAAGAAAAAGTTTAAATTTGATGTGTCAATGAGATATTTTAGCTTGCACATATAACTAAGACAGCATTGAAGCTCCTTGAAATACCTGAGTGGCCTCTCCCAACACCAACTAGGATGGGAATATTTTTGGTGCAGGTTGGTCTATTTTCAATAGACTCTAACTAGCACTTCCAGGATCTAATGGCCCCTACACTTAGTAGGACTGCCAATTTTAGCCCAATGGAAAAATTATTCTTTAAAACTACCTTCCTGCAAATTTACCTCCAAATATTCCATTCCACAAGCGGGTTGCGGGATGCGGGATCTTAACTATCCAAATCACTCTTCGCAATTTCATTTCTGCAACTCTGTTTCCGCAACAGAGTTTCCACATGCGGGATCTCAAAAACCTAAAGGCGTATTCTGCAAATTCCTTTTTTTCAATGGTTTCCCTTCAATTGTATTGAGATATGCGGGGCCAAAGTTTCTCCCTCGCAACATCCTCTCTGCAAATCTTCCCCCACAACTTCCTCAGCTGCCCAATCCTTGTGGCCTTCTCCATGACCGTTGATCTAATTTTTGATGTGAAATTCTCATATCTTTGTGGATCTATTAAATTACTCACAAATGTTGTTGTGGAATACTTTAGGACCGTCAGATCTTGATATGTGGCCTCAATCTCCATCGTTCGTTCTCTGCAAAAACTTGTTAAGGCAGAAAACCTGTGGGTTGCGCCGATTGATCATGAAATTGATCAATCCAGTGTGCAATATTCATGATGCTTTATCCTAACACTCTTATTCCTACATCTACTCTCTACTTCAACAGTTTAAGCAAGAAATTGATGCATAAAATCAACACTTCATAGAAATACACAAATGTGAAAACCCTAAAGTCGACTCTGCAAGATACACAGTTCAACACAGCACATGCATAAAGGATAACAACCCTACAAACACACAGTTAATACTTCTATTAATAAATAAAGGAAAATGCACACAACTTGGATCTCTCTCCTTCCGATTCTTCAAAATATTTACAAACAAGAATCAGACACAGGTTTGTCCTCTCTCTGCAAATTCAAAATTCTAAATGCTGAAGAGCAGAAACCCTCCTACATCTCTAAATGGTATATTTAAACTAAAAATTCTACCCTATCCTGAGTGGCCCTGCAACTAAAATAAACACTACTTTGATGCATGATGAAACGTCCCTGTCTGAAACAAACTAATGATGGTTTGATCTCCATGTAGGGAGTCGTGATCCACAATGATTCCCTACGCTGTTAGTTAGACTATGAATCAACACAAAAAATGGTTACAAAATATGCGACAGCATGTGACCAACTGATCACATTTTTGGCATGCCACGATGCTCCTACATCACTTTCACCCTCGAAATTGGCTAAGGCATGAACTGGTCATCCACTAGCTCTATCTCTTCACAACAAGAAATTTCACAAATGATCAAAAGGCCATTCTCTCCGTCGCTTCCTATATTTTATAAAATTCCTTATCCTTCTAAGGTTTCCATTCCATCCATAAACTCAATCCAAGTTGAATTAGGGTGTGTTCTCATGAATTGACATGTGTCCCCTCTTTCCTAGCCTTCCACCTTCCCCAAATTTGAGTAGGATCCCATTGAGCTTCCCAAACTCACAAGAGACCTCTATTGGATGGTATATTTTGACCTGACATGTCATATATGTCAGATTTCAGCCTTCATATCTGACTTATGTCATAATTGTCATAGAATCTCCATCATTGGTGTCATAGATGTCATAAATGTAAGGGGAATTTAGCCAAGTGTCCATGAAACTCCCATTTCGCTCTTGCTGTCTGCAAATTCGAACTATGAAGTCTATGGACAAGTATATTAATCTTGTAATCCATCCAAAAACATTAGGCTTCCCATAGATTCGAAATTGCAAGAGGAGGATGCCATTTAACATAGGAATTCCAGCTTGAGTGGGCCCCATAGTCTCCATGTGTCTCCCTTATCCATAGCCATTTCATTTTTCACTTGCATTTATTTAATTAAATCCATTAAATAAATATTTATTCTTTCTAATGTTTAAACACCATTTATTAGCTCCCTTATTAACTTTCGAATGTTTCCACCCAACCTAGGGAACTAATAGGATTGATGGAATTTTCATGTTATGTAATTATTTAAAATGGGGACATTACAGTCCTCCCCACCCAATATTGCTTGTCCTCAAGAGATTTCAGATTTGGAAGCTGCAAGATATTCTCCTCTTCCCATGTGGCATCTTCACTTGGTAGATCCTTCCATTGCACCAAGTATTCTTTGATTGTTCCGCTCCTCAATATTCTGTCCCTTGTCTTCAAAACCTTTTCCAAAATAAGTGTGAGTTGTCCTTCATCATCCAAAGGAGGGAGTGTATGTGAAATGACAACTTGATGAACAATAGCTTTCTTGAGAAAAGAAACATGAAATACATTATGAATTTTACTCCCTTCCGGAAGTTCCAACTCATATTCTACTTCTCCAATCTTCTAGATTACCTTGTATGGCCCATAGTATCTTGGCTTTAGCTTTTCTACTCCATTCCTTTTGATACATGTTTATTTGTATGGCTGCAACCTCAAATACACTAAATCATCAACCTGAAAAGCCCTTTCCTCTCTATGTTTATCTGCATATTGTTTTTGTTGATTTTGGGCAACCTGCAAATTGTCTTTTAAAAGATTTAAAACTTCTTGGCTTTCTTCCACCCAATCTTTAGATTTTGGAGATCTACTATCACCAAATATCATATCAGAAAATGTAAGTTCCTCATAACCATATAATTCTCTGAAATGAGACATCCCTATTGACATGTGAAAGGTGGTGTTGTAGCAAAACTCACCCAAGTGTAGCCATTTTGTCCAAGCTTTTTGCTGTTCTCCCACATAGTTTCGGAGGTACCCTTCCAACCATTTATTCACCCTCTCTATTTTTCCATCAGTTTGGGGATGGTAGCTTGTACTTGGAGTCAACTGAGTTCCCACCAATCTGAAAATTTATTTCCAAAAAGCACTCATGAATCTACTGTCTCTATCACTCACAATGCTCTTGGGGAGCCCATGCAATCTGAAGATTTCTTTCAAAAAAAATTCAGCCACTTGTGAAGCACTAAAATAGGATGTAACAGCAAATAAATGAGCAAAATTAGTCAATCTATCAACTACCACATATATGCAATCCTTTCGCAAATATTTGGGCAAATCGGTGATGAAATCCATCGATATACTGTCCCATTTTTGCTCTAGAATGGACAATGGTTGTAATAAAATAGGTGGGTATGTGAGTTATGATTTGTTTTGATGACATACCTTACATTCATTCACATACTTCTGAACATATTCCTTCAGACCCTTCCAATAGAACCTTTTCCTGGGTTGCCTATAGGTTTTGAAGATCCCCGGATGGCCTGCTATTGGGGAATCGTGTGCTTCCTACATAAATTTGTACTTAAGCTATGAATATCGAGCCAAATAAATTATTCCCTTATAGTATATCAACCCATTCAAAATTCTGTAGTTATCATCTCCCATGAGTCCATATAATACATCACAAGCAACCTTATCTTTGGAAGATTCAACTAGTAGCGTGTCTTTCCAATTTTTAGCAATGTCCATGAGAGAAAAAGAAGGTCTTTGAGATAATGCATCTGCTACATGTTATCAAGAATTCTCAATTAGTGTGGACACTACTTGTTCCTCTGTAATGTAAATCACAACTATAGAACAAAAAGACACATCAACATATCCTTTCCTTGAATAATCAAATCAACTAACATGAAACACAATATACCTCAACCTTGGATCTGCTTGTCTTCTTTCCAAAAATCCTTGCAATGGTTCAGTACCTGCCAAATAGATCACAAGGTAAACAAAATGGATGAGAGCATCCTGATAAATTGACTATTCATATTGACGATCAAGGAATCCAATAATATCTAATTACAATCAATACAATCAAATATAGGAAAGTGAAATATCTTTGTATTAATATATGGATGAGAAAGAAATACAACCAAAAAGCCTTGATGTCGATGGCTTCGATCTTAACAAGAATGTCTAAAATCTCCTATGACTATGAAGACCTCTCCAACCATAAGTTAACTCTACTTTTCCTCTGATTCATACTTCAAACTAACAACATAAGGATGCTTTTTCTAGCCTCCCCCACTCTCCTCATGAAGGATTCATTTATAGGCATAGAACTCAAGATATGAATTGAAAAAAGGATTGAATCAGATCCCTATAGGCGAGGGAGGCGAATTCAACCTCTCGCAAGCATATAGGAACTAACTCCATGGAGGTTTCTGCATGGAAGCTTCCAAAAACTTCTTTTTTCTCATTTTCTGACCACCGACGCTCTTAGCAAAACTGACAAATGCACATATCTAGGGTTTTTTCCAAAGAAAGGAGACAATGGAACTTATGGGACCACTAAGACAGGCACCACTGATGCTCTATGTAAAAACATGAAGGATCCGTCCCTTCTAGGTATGGGAAAAAGGTGACCAAGGTGACTCAAACTAGGCTTGCTGGGAGGTTGAAAGGCAATGTGAAATTCTCCTAAAGGCTTAGAAGCAATGTGAAATTTCTAGGTGCAATAGAATGCCCCCTAAATTATGAAGCTAGAAGGAAGTGATAGGTGAAATAGTTTTCAATTTTTTCATTTGATACAGAGGCAAAGAGAGACAAACTCATACAAGACCAATAAATAACTTTAGCCAAACCAGTCATAGCTGCAGACCAATACATTGCATATCTATGATTATGACTACATCATGGCTACTAATGATACACTGTAGATCCATGAAAAACTACTATAGGAGGTAGGACATAGTTACATAACATACAAAGTATATCCATGCATCTTAACCTCAAATATAGAACAAAACCACCAAACATACAATGTGGATCTGTGTCATGACTCCAAATAATCTCCAAACACAACCTGAGCATAGGAAATGATGATGGAAAATCCTAACCACTCAGGGTCTTCATTCCGATCCCAAAACAATACGATTCTAACCATGTGAATATATTTCTTGACCTCGAACATGGCAAAAACCAATTGATTACCAGTCATTGATGTCAACTGTTAACATGTGCGAGGGAAATCACCATTGATGTCAATGATCCCCAAGGTATCTTAGTACATTATCTCAAGCACAAATAGATGTTTTGAGGTCGAACACTTGATATAATTTTCCAATCAAAGGTCATTGATGAAAACCTACTATTGAAAATGAGAAAACCTTCCATTGAGGCATGTAGGATTCAAGGTACTTTTTAGGATTCTAGGTCTAATTCTTGGATAATAATTTGAAGTCGACATGAATAGACTTGTCACAGGAGGGCCATGATGATTCCCACATCAGTGACATGAAACTAGGAACAAAATTTGATTTGAAGTAATGGGACTGACTCAGATATGAATGAATCTTAAGGACAAATGAAGTTACAGATGAATTATTTTTCTGGGAGAGGCATCCTTTGAACAATTTTGACGCCATGAAAGATGACTTGGTAGCATTGATTTGAATGAGAATAGAACCAAGTGTAATGCAAGGAATATGAAAAATCATTCTTTGAATTGACTCAAAGGATTCAGGCGACTCACAAAAGTGGATTGACTTGGAGGGAAGTTGAAAACCCAACTGTTCAGATATGAAAATGCAAACATGTGCCATGTTCAAAGGTGGATTGTAGATTGCTTCCATAAAAACAAATGAAAACCATTCCCCTTTCCTTTAATTTCCCCACCTCGAAAGGTGAGTGTCTCTTTTCATTTTTACGAGTCCAAAGAGTGTATCAAACACTTGTTAAAGGTCATCAAATGAAGAGTCATTCTCATATTTTTCACGAACCTGAGAAAGGAGGGGTTTGTTCCCAAATAGGGCCTTTCATCATTTTGTTTTATGAGTCCGATGGAAGAAAAATCATTTGTTGTTTCATGTTTAGAGAGTCTCAAATGACTAAGAAGACTCCAAAAGGTCATTTGTTGTAAATAGGCCTAGTCAATCCGAAAAGAGATAACCTACCACCAACTATTGAACCATTCTGATACTTTTACAAGCATGAACATAACAAGCTTGCTTGGCAATATTTTTGTTTTTTTAGGGAGATTGAAAAGAGCTTAAATATAACTCTGAAATGAGTTCTTTTTTCATAATCCAATTTTAACGAGTATGAAAAACAGTAAAACTATACTCGATACCTCTTCACTAAGTTTTTAACGAGCACAAGAAAGGTATAAAAAATGCTCAGAACCTTTTTCATGTTTGAATCCATAGCACGAAAAACCGATAAAGTAAGATGAAACAAGTTTTCATGTTTTAACTAGAGCACAAAAATGAAAATTAATCTCAACACCATCTTACTATTTTTAATGAGCTCGAAGATCAGTTGAAAGAATGCTCAAATATTGGTTTCATTTTTGCGTAAGCTCGAAACCAATGGGTAAACTATGCTTGAAATATCCCATTAGCATGATATCCAGAGGTTGGAAGCTTGCCCCCAGCATGATTGCTAGTGAATATTACCCCTAGCAGTATTTCTAGTGGCTCGACATGCCTCCCAAGATTTGTTTCATCTGAAGATTCTTCTTCCATACCTAACTTAATAACCTGGTTACTAATGTGAAAATGTTCACGAGGAGGGTAGGAAGAAGGAGAATCGGGTAGGTGAAAAGAAGGTTCAAGTTCTAACACTAAAGGGAATACTCGACTCAAGGGAAGGGGATCTGTTTCATTTTTACACAAGCTTGAAATAGAAGGTAACTATGCTTGGATAAAACTGACATGATGGTCAGGTACTGTTTCATTTTTTAATGAGCTTGACATAGGAGAAAAACTATGCTCCAATGCATCTGTTTCATTTCTTAATGAGCTTGACATAGAATAGGAACAATTCTCAAGGTGACCTGTTTCATTTTTACACAAGCTTGAAATAGAGAGTAACTATGCTTGAGGACATCTGTTTCATTATTTAACGAGCTTGACACAGAATAGGAACTATGCTCATGGTGATTTCTAGGCCAACATGATGTCCAGAGGTTGGTGGGTTGCCCCCTTACCTAAGAATCTAGGGACTTAACTCCAGTATGATATCCAGAGGCTGGAGCTATGCCCCCCATTTTACCTATGATGGGAAGAAGCTAACTAGAAGGGGAAAGAGCCATAAGAACATATGTGACATTCAGGGAAGTCTAATGACTAGGAGTCAGACCATAATCAGGTTTAACAAAGGAAAGCTGATCAATGGTCACAATCTTCCCATCATGGGAAAAATACATCACTCAAAAGAGTGTGGAAACTAAAACTTTCATGGTGTAAACATAATCACGCCCAAGGAGTAGATTAAAATCTAAGGGACCTTGGAATACCATAACATCGATACAGACAATTTTTCCTTCCAAATTAATGGGAAAATGAGGAAGGAACCCTAAAGGCACCGTAGGTCTTCGATTAAAAGCCAGCATATAATCAGTGGCTGACACAAGTGGAGGAGAACCTATGGCTTTCCAAGTAGTAGAGGATAGAATGCTAACAGAAGCCCCTTCATCGACTATAGTGCAGAGTATAATCTTAGTGGTAATTCACATGGATATTTGGAAAGGAATACTCGAATGAAGATGAGACTCTATTAGGTTACTCCAGTCAAAGGAAATAACCTCACTACTTGGAGAGGGTTTTGTCAAAAGAGACAAAATTTCTTCCTGTTGAGAACAATCAGAACGAAGCATAAAGACATCAGCAGTTTGAGGTCCACTCTCATTGAGGAGAGTAGGGGAAGACAAAGGTTGGATCACGGTGACAGCCTCTGTTGGAATTTTCTCTAATAAAAGAACAGGATCGGGTAGAAATGACATTGAATCGACCAATTCACTCTCCGAAGGAAGAGTGGGATCAATTACAGATGAAACTGAATTGATCACTTAGTCAACCAGTGGGGAATTGAGGGATAACTTACTATCACTTGTTGGAATCACCCGTTGATGATCATTAATATTTTCCAACCAACGTGAAGCTTCATCCATGCTTGGAAAAAGAAAAGTACGATGCATATACTTGCATATCAAACAAGGATACAAGACTTTACCCTTACGACCTTTTACCAATGGGTCACTAGTTGAGGGAACATCATCAAGCTGATGATCAGAGTTTGATGACATAAACGACTTGGACCTTTTAGACCACTCTTCTTGTACACATGAGAGACCAGGACACTCCTTAAGAAGGTGGCCCCCCTCGCAAAGGTTACAAGGGAACTTGGGTTTTTCGGGCGTTCTCTTAGAATGAGCACCATCTTGAGCACATGGTTGCTGCCTTTTCTCTTTCTTATCAGTCTTCTTCTTACCCTTCCCTTTCTTCTTCTTCTTATCCACTTGACTACTAACCATAGAGTTTTGGTCAAGTGAAGAAGAAGAAAGGGATGAAGACACTACTGATGGAGATGGAGTAGGATTAGGTTGAGGTTGATCCTCTTTCAGAGGAGAGGTGACAATTGAGATATTAGGTGTGATAGGAATTACCGGATTAAACAGCCAAACCGGTAATCCTATAGTTAACCCAAGAAGATTTAGAGTGGCAATGAAGGGAGGACCAATACCTTCACTAGGAGGGAATACAAAAGGTACACCTTGGAAAAGAACCTCTTGATTGGTATTCCCAGATGGGGATACCATCTCAAAACTCTCTAAAAACCATCTAACTACCAAGCACAAGGAAGCACTGCTCAAACTAAAAGCAACAAGCAAGCATGTGAAAGGAGTGGATAAGAGTTAGGAACCTCATAGGACAGGCCAAAAGGATAAATTAGATGGTTTGAGGATTCCTAAAGGGGTCTCCAGATATACGCTAGGTATGTGGGAGCTCAAATCCATAGTGGTGCTGTCTAATGCACAACCGTTCACAAGGGGCCTTCTGATATACAATCGAGTACGTGAAGTACCTTTCTATATACCTCAAGGGTATGTGAAAGGCCATTCGATATACCAACATTATGTGGAAGAACCACACGAGTCCTAGGTTGTAGTGTAGACAAATTAAAGAAACTTGCCATGCTTACCGATGCCAGAACACGTTGCTAGCCTAACACTCAATTTTTTTTAACCTATTACTACCGTTAATTTTATCTTGTGCGTTTAGGTGGAACCATGGAGTGAAAACTTGAAATTAAAGAAGATGCACACTGATCTACATGATAATGCAAGTTTTCCTCTTCAATGAAGTTCTACCTAAGAGAGGGAGAGATATTTTTCTTTTCTTCCAAAAAATGCACACCCAAATGCAAATTCAATTCTATCTTTTCAAACAAAAAAGTAAAATATCAATGCACCCCAAACAATCTCTAAAGTAATTAAAAAAGAGATCTAGAGAACATCTAATGTAAATAAACCAGAAATTTTTCCTATCTATGCTTGAAAAAGATGCATAAAAACTTGATGGAAAGATGATTTCACTAACATTTTGAAACAAATCTAACTCTAATGCACGCAAAGCCGAAAACAAATATTTCTTCTTAATGAAAGTAAGATCCAGAATTTCAAACAATCATACACAAACAAGAAGAAAATTGTAAATAAGAAGGAGTTGCGTTGGATGATTTCGCAAATCTCGACGTTTCGATCCCTACTCTGGGATCATCATGCTTGTGAATAAAGAAAAGGAGAGAGAAAACTAAAACTTCTCTTTGGAACAGACAAGGAAACAAAAAACCAATCTCTCTTAACAAGCACTGAAAAACTCAACATGCAAAAAGAAACAAAAATCACCCTAAGCAAAGAAAGACTCGAAACAACATGGATTACTCATGCATTCCAAGTCCAAACAAACCAAAACCTACACATGAAAATGAAATGTATTTTTCCCAATTCTAATGAATAATATCTACAGAAAAGAGCAAGAGGTTTCAAGCAAATAAATGAATGAAAAATATAATGCAAGAAACATAAACTCTCCTTTGAATGCAGAAATAATATTACAATCAAAGTGACTGCAGAATATACAATTCTTGGCCCCTCCCGGCCATGGGGGAGAATTTAAAAAAAAAATACACTTCATTTTCATCAAAAGGTAAGCCAAAAAACACTTAGAACCCAAAATACAATAGCTAAACTTTGAAATCCAAGAGGGACTAAAAGGCCTACCTCGGCGCACTGAGAGGCACTGCACCATAGCGTTTTAGGTCAGATCGGTGCACTTAATCTTCTATAGGAAGGCATCGTTGATGTTCTATCAATTCTGAAGAAAGGTGCCATCGGTGCTTTTAGTGAAGAGGGAAAAGGCGCCCTGGAGGGGTCAACGCTCTTTCATCCAAAGAGAAAGGTGCTGCTCGAACAATAGAATGAAAGGCTAAAGGCCTGTAGGAGAAACTAGAAAAGA
Organism: Pseudotsuga menziesii; assembly: GCA_001517045.1. Classification (NCBI taxonomy): domain Eukaryota; kingdom Viridiplantae; phylum Streptophyta; class Pinopsida; order Pinales; family Pinaceae; genus Pseudotsuga; species Pseudotsuga menziesii. The sequence continues at coordinate 235,429 of LPNX010206270.1, forward strand.
ATAAGTTGGACTGAAAAGGGTGAAAACTACTCAGAACAAAGGCAATGATCATAAAAGTAAGATGAATGGATTACCTTGCTAACTAAAAAACCTAAAAGGAGAGACAATAACCTTCATAGATTGGAATCGTTACCGAAGTTTGTAGATCTGACTGGATTTGCACCAGATCTGACTGGATCTACACCAGATCTAACTAGATTAAGCTTCCCCAGTGGAGTAGCCAATTTTTTTATCAGGAATTATCAATTAGTGTGTACACTGCTTGTTCCTCTGCAATGTAAATCACAACTACAAAAAAAAAATACACAACAACATATCCTTTCCTTGAATAATCAAATCAACCAACATGAAAGACAATATACCTCAACCTTGGATCCACTTGTCTTCTTTCCAAAAATTCTTGCAATGGTTCAGTACCTGCCAAATAGATCATAAGACAAACAAAAGGGATGAGAGCATCATGATAAATTGACTATTTATATTGGTGATCAAGGAATCCAATAATATCTAGTTACAATCAATACAATCAAATATAGGAAAGGGAAATGTCTTTGTATTAATATATGGATGAGAAAGAAGTACAACAAACAATCCTTGATGTTGATGGCTTTGATCTCAACAAGAATGTCTACAATCTCCTATGACTATGAAGACCTCTCCAACCATAAGCTAACTCTACTTTTCCTCTGATTCAGACTTCAAACTAATAGCATAAGGATGATTTTTCTGGCCTCCCCCACTCTCCTCATGAAGGCTTCATTTATAGGCCTAGAACTCAAGAGATGACTTGAAAAAAAGATAGAGTGATATCCCTATAGGTGAGGGAGGTGAATTCCACCTCTCCCAAGCATATAGAAACTAACTCCACAAAGTTTTTCACATGGAAGCTTCCAAAAACTTCTTTTTTCTCTTTTTTTGACCACCAATGCTCTTAGCAAAACTGACAAATGCATCGATCTAGGATTTTTTCCAAAGAAAGGATACAATGACACTTATGGGTCCACTGAGATGGATTCATCCGATGCTTTGTGTAAAAAAAATTAAGGCGCCATCCCTTCTAGGTATGGGAAAAAAGTGACCAAGGTGACTCAAACCAGGCTTGGTGGGAGGTTGAAAGGCAATGTGAAATTCTCCTAAAGGCTTAGAAGCAATGTGATATTTCTAGGAGCAACACTATAATGTTATTCTTTCCCTTCACATATTCAATATAAAAATCATAATCTTGGATATTGCTTACCCACTTTTGTTTGCTTTCATTTAGATACTTTTGGGTAAGGAAGTGTCTTAGACTATTGTGGTCAGTTTTCACCACAAACTTGTTTCCTACCAAGTATTGTTGAAATTTGTCCAAGGAATGCATGATGGCCAACATCTATTTGTCATATATGGAGTACAGATTTTCATGAGGCTGCAAATTTATTCTCTCAAAGGCTATAGGGTGTTTTCCTTGCTTTAGGACAACCCCTACTCCTCCACCTGAGGCATCACATTCAACAACAAAAGGCTTAGAAAAATTAGGTAATGCAAGTATGGGACAACTACTCATTACCTATTTCATTTTTTGGAAGGCATTTTCAGCCTCTTCATTCCACTTGAAAGCATCCTTCTTAGTCAAATCAGTGAGTGGAGAAGTCAACTTGGAGAACCCTTTCACAATCTTCCTGTAGTATGTACATATTCCAATGAAGCCTCTTACTTTTGTGATGTTTTTTGGTGATGGCCATTCTAAGATAGCCCTAATATTTTCCATGTGCGCTTTCAATCCATATTTCCCAATAATGTGCCCAAGATATAATATTTATTTCATCCCAAATTCACATTTAGACATCTTAGCATACAAAGATTGTTCTTGCAAAGTTTTCAACACAATCTCTAGGTGTTGCTTGTATTGTACTCCAACAATTAAGAGTGCTCTCCAACCCATACCATTTGGAAAGAGAATTCCATGATCCAATTTTCTTGTATACATAATATATATCATCAAAGTACATGACAACATAATAAAAAATTACATCAAGGAGGTGCCTCATCAAAAAGTCATGCAAGTGCTTATACCTCCAAGTAAGTGTATCGCCATTTTCCACATGCATACAAGCTTCAAGTGACCAATCAAATCTGCTCCAATGACATAGGTGAGGATGCCATGTCCTATAATTCTAGTCCAAAAGGATGTGATATGCATCAAAATATTCAACCATGTATTCTTTCATCCAAGAAGTGAATGAATGATCTCCACTAAAATCTGAACCAAAGAATTAGCAAGAGAAACAAGGAGACTTCAAATGACTCAAATAAGTCTCAGCCATACATCCATGAATGAGAGGATCATAAATATATAAAAAAGTATGTGGCTGGAAACAAAAATGTTCTCCAATCATAAATCTATTCACCCCAGTGTTGGATGAATTTCTTCCAACATCAAATGAACCAAGTGTTGAGCAAGAGAAACCATGAGTCTTCAAGTGACTCAAATGCCTATCATAGGTGCATCCATGTAGATGTGTATCATCATAAAGTAGCTGAAAATTTGAATAAGAATGTGCTCCAACCATGTCATCGTAAAAATTAAATCTAGGAGTTCCATACTCCTCATGTGGCACCATAAAAAAGAACCCTTTCACCCATAGATCATTGAGACTAATGCTGCAAAACATGGAATTGTAGGATGTAGTTGAACTTAATAACTCAACGAATTGATCAAAAAGTGTAGAGGTTTCATCATGGAAAGTATCCCTATGGGTAGTATCATGCCGCTCATTCAAAAGTGTGAAACCTTGGTCATATATTGGTTCCAGTGTAGAGGAATCATGCTCTTCTTTAAAAATTGCATAACCTTCATCAAGAGACAATTCAAGTTCCTCTTCCACTACATCAAGTGTTTGGATCTCTTCAAGTTCATATTCAGTATTTTCAATAGAAACTTATTCATACTCATGTGATGTCTCTTCATATTTTTCAGAGTCACTTGGGAGTGAATTTCGATCCTCTTCATGTACTACTTCTTCTACTTCACCTATTTCAGAACTAGGTGGTTCATGGGTCTCCTCCTTTTGCTCCTTCAAGCAAGCTGATGCATTTTTCCCCTTGGTTTCTTAAATTCAATATATTTTTCCCAACTTTGGATAGACAAAAATTTGAATAGTTTCATAATATTATTTGTCATGTCTTCAAATATAGGTTCCATGATTTTTATATGCTCCTTACCATCATATGAGGTTCCCTTTTCATCCCTAGTCATAGTTTCCTCTTCAACAAAAGCACTTTTGGGTTTCAATATCTAATCATGGTCCCTGATTTCTTGTCCTCATAAATATCAGACCACATCATGTGAAAATATCATTCTCTTATACCACTTGTAATGACCCTTTTTTAATTTTTTACCAAAATGCCCAATTTTCCAAATTTTTCACAATTTTGGCTCTTGACTAGTTTTAGTGTCTTGGGATCCAAATCTTCCCAATTGCTTCCAAATATTCAGATAATGTGTATGACTGATATAATAAATTAATTATTATGTTCAGGGATGTATTATGTCCCTCCAAACACTTTTGCAAGTCTGTACTAAATTATGAACAAGATAGAGGATTTTATTTGCAATTTTGGGCTCAAATCCCCCTGGGTAAGTCGTAGAAATGGCTTCCCAAATGTGAAGAAACCAAATAAAATTATTAAATTGAAGTAGGGAATGTGTATAATACATTATCATATACTCATGCATAACCAATCAACCTCCCATGTCTGTTATAACTTCTTTCAATCATATATAAAAAAATAGTTTATGACCCTTGGGGAAATGGGGTGTAGTTTGCTCCAATGGTTATGAAATTAGACCCAATGGCCACAAATTATAAGTTAATGAACATGAAACAAATAATATTATTTAATTAAAATCCATTCATTCATAAATCATCAATAGTTTACACATCCATTTGAATTCATTAAGATTACGAGAGTTTACAACAAGGTGGTGGGGAAATGGCACTGTTTCTTCATTATTGAGCAATAATACATGATATTTATTAGAATTTAGAACTGATATATTTATGAAATTGAATAAAAGATAATTTACATCATAATACAAAATACTGGACCAAGATAAGCTCCCTCAAATAGATGAATATCTCACCAAGTGCGTCTCACTCCATGGAGCTGAAATATGGTGAGAAAAATTGAGATGAAAGGAAGAACAAGATGAAATTTGTTAACACCCAAAAATGGTTAACTACCTCATCTACCCCACTACATGGCTCATTTGTCCATTTGCCTACCATATTTCCCTGAAAATCCCACTAAAAAGCCTCCAAAAGGCCTAAAATGCCTCCAAAAGGCCAAAAAACCCCCTTTTCCTCCAAAAATGTCCAAAATTCCTCTAAAATAGCAAAATCCCCTAAAAGGGAAGAAAAAATATAAAATAATGAGGAGAAGGAGGAAAAAACCCTAAACAAGCTGCCCTAAACCATATGGTTTCCAAAACCATGGGCCAGCACTCCACCACTAAAAAACTATAAATAAGTGGTGGAGACCCCTCATTTCACATCCACAGTCATAAGCATCCTGCCTCTGCCGAAATTATTCTCGAAACCCTAGCTTACCATCAAGCTACTTTCACCATTGAGAACTCTCTTGGCCCATTTCCACCACCGGAAAAGGAAAAGAAGCAGCCTGGAGCTCGAAGCCACCGACATTGGAACAGCGCAACGGACTCCACCAACCTCCTCATTGGAGGTAACATCAATAAAAACCATTATTCATTTCTTTACTGTTTTTGCTTCATGTTATTTACTTTTTACTGTTTTAGCTTCAAGAACGTATTTAGATTAATCTTTTGTTTCAGTTTATCTTTATTTTCATACACATCATTGCACTGCTACTAAGGATTCCAGATTCCTTAGTAGGTGCTCATCAGCACAAGCTAGGGTGAAAACCCTAGCTACAGTTTTGGCGACTCCACTGTCTTTTTTAGTTTATTTTTCCGTACTGTACTTTCGACTGTCGTTTTCGGCCGCCGAAAACCGCACTTTTTTCTTCCGCAGTCGCGGCCCGACCGCTCATTTCAGGCCCTAACCCGCGCTCCGACCGCCGCTGTCAGCCATTTTCCTGTGTCCTGGATGCATTTTTGAACATTCCCAGTTGCGCCCCGACCGCGCTTTTTCAGCCCACAGTCGCGATCCGACCGCGCCTGTTCATAACACAGTCGCGCTCCGACCGCCGCTGTCAGCCCGAATCCCGCGACCCAGACCGCGCCTGTTTCCTCTAAACCCGCGATTCGACCACCCCTGTTGCCTTCAAATCCACGGTCCGACCGCGCGAGTCCGCCCCATACCCGCGGTCCGCGAACTGTTCTTTGCCCTTGTTTCTGCGCCGAGACCCAGCCACTTTGCCTCCATTTTTCCTGCACTTGCACAGCCACCTGTACCACTTGCAGCCCCGTAGCCATTTCTGTCCCTTGTTTACAGAATTGTTTAGAAATTTTTTAGCATTTATTTCCAAAAAAAAAAAAAAAAAAAAAAAATTTGCATGGTAAAAGTTTTTTCAAGTTTTTCATACATTATTATTGTTATTAAGTAACCATTTTGGATTCACAACCTCACATGCACACAATCTATCCCCTAATTCAAAGTGAGACCTAAAATCTACTTAACTCAACCAACACTAAAACCTCATTTGAGGAACACAAAAGAATTTTGTAGTTAGGTAGGATCCGGGGGATAGGCTTCCAATAACACCCCTCGGTTATTTACATGTGAGACATAGTTGTTGTCCTTTAGGGAACCAAAATCCCTT
>LPNX010206270.1:248592-272601 GCA_001517045.1 Pseudotsuga menziesii
AAAATTTGATGTGTCCATGATATTTTTTAACTTGAACCTCTAAATAAGACTCCATTAAATATCCTTGAAATACCTGAGTGGCCTCTCCCAACACCAACTAGCATGGGAATCTTTCACCCTCGAAATTGGCTAAGGAATGAACTAGTCATCCATTAACTCTCTCTCTCTTCACAACAAGAAATTTCACAAATTATAAAAAGGCCATTCTCTTGGTTTATTCCTATATTTTATAAAATTCCTTACCTTTATAAGCTTCCCAATCCATCCACAAACTCAATCCAAGTCGAATTAGGGTGTGTGCTCATGAATTGACCTGTGCCCCCTCTTTCCTAGCCTTCCACCTTCCCCAAATTTGAGTAGGACCCCATTGAGCTTCCCAAAATCACATGGGAGTTCTATTTCATGGTATATTTAGACATGACATGTCATATATGAAATATTTCATCCTTCATATCTGAATTGTGTCATAACTATCATAGAATATCCATCATTTGTGTTATAGATGTCATAAATGTAAGGGGAGTCTAGCCAAGTGTCCATGAAACTCCCATTTGGTTCTTCCTCTCCCCATATAAGTTACACTTCATCCAAAATTCAACCTATGAAGTATACAGACAAGTATATCAACCTTATAATCCATCCAAAAACATTAGGCTTCCCATAGATTCAAAATTGCAAGAGGAGGATGCCATTTAACATAGGAATTCTATCATGAGTGGGCCCCATAGTTTCCATGTGTCTCCCTTCTCCATAGCCATTTCATTTTTCAATTGAATTTATTTAATTAAATCCATTAAATAAATATGTATTCCTTCTAATGTTTAAACAACATTTATTAGCTCCCTTATTAACTTTCCAATGTTTCCACCCAACCTAGGGAACTAGTAGAATTGATAAAATTTTCCTGGTATGCAATTATTTAAAATGGGGACATTACAAAGGAACTCCCTAGAAAGAGAGAGTGATGATGATATTAGCATTGAGGATGATATGGAAGTGATGCACCAGTACATAAATGGACAGTCAAGTTTATCGGTATTCTTACAGATGTTGATGTGGTGCAACATTCTGTTATCACTCCAGGAAACTCTTCTAGGTTGTAGCTCGAGGATGCCTGGTAACTTAAAATGTTTTTTTTGGGTTTTATGATATGGATCAAGCTGGATAACCTATATAACCTATCACTCTCAAGACATGCATGAAGCTCACTCAATTACAAGGCTTTTAGTTACAACTTGTTCACTAGTTTGACAAAAAGGTGCAGGGATGGAGAACTCACCAAGCTAGCAGACTTACACACATAACACATGCATATAAATGGATAAATCCTGATGAGGATGGTACTTATATATCAAATCACATTAATTCACCAATAGGATGATAGCTACTATCTATTAATCAACTTGAAAATCACCTAAATGCACATTCAGGCATAAGTATAGTAAAGATGAAGAATATGGCTGAACAAATCACAACAAAAGAGCTTATATTTAGAAAAATCCAGATGAGATGCTTGAAAATAGAACAAGATTACAAATCCCCAGAGTCAAACCTTTATTAATAAATTAATCATTGGCTTTATATCCTTCTACAAAAATTACAGATCCTGAAAATCCGATCTGTTTACACCAAAAATAATTGAAAGTGATAGTTTTTCTAGATTAGGGATTCAAACCCTTGCTAACTATTTGTTTATCTACTATGAAGATATAGTTCACTCAGTGATATTTTAATGACTGAAGTGGTCACTGATAATCACCATCGCTGGTTCATTGTGAAATTGCTGCAAACAGCCAGTGTATCGGTGTTTAACTGAAGTGCCTAGTCTTGTTCAATCTGCTCGAAATATTTTTACTTTGTTGCCGTAGTCATTGATTGGAAGCCTTTTCTTCTATCACATCGACGCACCAAGTCTGAATGTTTCTATAGTTTCAGTTTCTTTAATCCCTAGCGTCATGACGGTTTCCTCATCGACGCTTTCCCTCGCTAGCTTGTCGACGATCGGAGGTTGAAACAAACAAATTTTATTTCTGTCAGAAGTCTTTTGACAAAGGAATCAGAGATTTAGTTATCTACGCTACCGATACTGCAGAGGAGTTTAATCTTAAATTCACCGATATGTAGTTCTCAGCTCTCCCGATCACTGATGCTTTTCTGTTGTCGCGCTATCGAAATGATTTTCTGTTGGTTGATCGAAAGCCGTAGTCTGTATATCTTCTGTTGTTTCATCTCCTTAGTGGGTTAACTCCCCGACAGTTTTTCAAACTCCGACGCGTAGTATTTAGTTCCTCTAATTGGCGGTGGTTTTCTGTTATGGTGGAATTCATAGTTAGTTTGTTTCCTGTTGTTGTGGCTCCTTAGGGAACTTAGCTCGCTGATAGTTAGTCCTTTCAAGTTTTGATGCCAATGAGTCTGTATTGTTTCGGAACCTGTAGTAAGTCTTTCTTCTATAGTTTGTACGTCTTCCGATCGCCGATGATCTTCTATTGTCACGCTATCAAAATATTTTTAATTTATTGGAAGCCTTAGTCTGTTTTTCTTCCTCTGTTATGGCTCCCCCTTGAACTATCTTGCTGACGGCTAGTGATTCTGAGTTCTGACACCGAACTTTTCATCTGCTCGCGGACCCCATAGTTTGTATTTCTTCCATCATTGCGGCTCCATAGTGAACTAAGACTCTGCAACGTCGATGATTGGAACTCAAAACTTCTTACCATCGGAGCTTTTAATCATTATATTCTCTGCAATTGTGGTGCCGTAGTGAACTAAAACTCCGCAACGTTGACGATCGAAACTCAAAACTTCTCACCATCGAAACTTTTAATCCCTCTATTCTCCGTAGTGGTGAAACTTTTAGCCACTATCTTCTTCACAATGGTGGAACTTTTAGCCACTATATTCTCCGCTCACTATTTAAGAATGTTTCGATGGCAGTGAAAAGTTTAGCAATACGCCTAACTACCGAAGGGGTCTTCCACCTATTATTTATCTTCCATCTTTTGGTGGCTAATGAGATATTTTGATCCTTGCCCAAGCCACCAAAGCTACAACTTTGTGAAATTTGTGTCCAAATAAAAAAAAAAGGCTTTTAAGCTGTCAGTGATATTCATATCCTTCATTGCATAAGTTAAATTCTTCATACTATCAAAAAAAAATTATTTTAGGAGATAACATCTGGCTCCTACTCAGGGATGGGAACCTCCTTGTGAGGTTCAAAGAACCCTAGACCAAAATGCCTTTCCCTAAAAGAAACTAAGTAACTTAACACTATTCTTTATTGTTCCATTGGGCATGGAGTCTTATTCTGAAAGAAAAACAACCTACTATCTACTAATTTACAATCATAAGGCCTCAGAGCCTCAAATAAAATAGAGTTTTAGGAACCACCCATTTATTGGGCCATCGAATGCCTCTTCACCTTCCAGATTCTGCAATTTGAAGGTGCTATTCTTATATACCTAGTCTATAACAAAAGGGACAATCCATAAAGAGTCAAATTTTCCATGTTTCCCTTTGTCCTGTCTGATAGTATCCCACTTGAGGACCCAATCTCCGACCTAGAAGTTGTCTTCCTTTGCTCTTTTGTCAAACATGCCCTTTATCCTCTATTGATGAGCCTCTTATTTTCCTACCACTTGCTCCTTGATCTGTTGTAACTCCACCAAATCCATCATCCTTCTCATCATATCATTTGGTTCAGCTTCCTCTTCCTGAAAGAACTTTGCCACTGGAAGGGTGAGATAGATAGGAAATATGGCCTTAGCACCATAAACTAACTTGAATGGAGAAGTCCCTATGGATCTTTTGTCTGTTACCGTATTAGCCCATAAAGAAAACTTAAGTTTTGAATCCCAGCTTTTTTGATTTTTCTCTAGCAGTTTCTTGATGATTTTGACTAAGCTTTTGTTGGATGACTCAGCTAGGCCATTTCCTTGGGGGTAATAGGCTGTGGAGTGCACCAATTGGATACCCATTGATTCACACATTTTAACTAATGCCTCAGCCTTAAAATCTGGTGCATTATCAGTCACTAACCTTACTAGGCAACCAAACCTGCTGAAGATGTTCTCATATAAAGATCTCATGATGACTTGGTGAGTGGCATTTCTAGTGGGTACTGCTTCTATCCATTTGGTAAAGTAGTCAGTGGCTACTAAGATCCATTTATGTTGTCCACTGGAAGATGGATTTATTTCACCTATGAAATCCAAACACCATTGCTGGAAAGGCCCATTCACTATAACAGGCCTAAGGGGCAAGGATTTGAGCTGCTGCTTCCCTATAAATCTTTGACATTGGTCACATGCCCTTACAAAAGTGCATACATCAGCAAAGAGGACTGGCCAATAGTATCCCATTTTTAATATCTTGTGGGCTATGGTTTTCTAGTAGTGGTGGCCTCCACATGTATTGGAATGAAAGTGATGCATGACCTGCTCTGCTTCCTCTTTATCTAGACATCTTAACAAATTTCCATATTGATCCTTCCAATACAACAAATCATCAATTATGCAAAACTTAATAGATTTCAACTTAAGAGCTCGTGCTTGGTTAGGAGTGAGATCAGGAGAAACTTCTAATTTAAGTAAAAATTGAATGATACCTGAGTACCACTCACTTGAAGATATGTTCTCAGCTATTGCTGGACTGTTATTCTGATCTTGATTTACTTCTGTTTCAGCTGCTACCATAGTCTGCACCTTTGCTGATCTGACATATGTGAAATGTATTCCTAGCAGTTTACAGTTTTCTTTGGCCATGAGTTTGGCCAAACCTAATTCCTTTACCAGCTTGGTGGGTTTCACCTCTACATTAAACTCAATGAGTTTGGCAATCCACTTAGTTCTCTTCCCATCAATATCAGGCTGAGTCAAAACATCCTTCATAGCAGCTGAAGGGACATACGCAATGACCTTTGCATGGAGAATGTAAATTCTGAATTTCTTCAAAGATTATATGAGAGCATAATCCTGCTTCTCAATTGGGTCATACTTTAGCTCAGCATCTCTTAGGGTTCTACTGAAGAAAGCAAATGGATGATCAAGACCTTGGTCATTCTTTTGTAACAGTACAACTGCCACTGTGTCATAAGATACAAAAGAGAAAATGTAAAAACCCCCAGTGTAGTCAGGACTAATCAGGGTTGGATCCTCCATGATGGATTTCTTAATGTCTTCAAAGGAATTTCTTGCTTGGTCAGACCACTTTATTTCTGCATCCTTTTTTAGCATGGCTGTTATGTGCTTTACCATCTCGGAGAAATTTGGCACGAATCTCTTGACAAAGTTTATCTTGCCTAAAAAGGACTGAATGTCTCTTTTTGACCTTGGTATTGACAGCTACTAAATTACTTCCACTCTTACCAGATCGATCTTTACACCTTCAACTAAGACTATGTGGCCTAGGAGCTTTCTTTCATTGAGTGCAAACTGGGACTTCTTGGGGTTCATTGATTTCCATACCTTCTGCACTTCAGAAATACCTTCCTTAAATGTTGCAAGTGGTCATGATGGCTGTGAGAGTAAACTATTAAGTCATCCAAATATATCAGCACAAATTTATCTTTTATCCCTACAAAATCTAGATCCATAGCTCTCTAAAAAGTAGCCCCAGCATTCATTAGCCCAAATGGCATTTTAGCATGCATGAAGGTGCCCCAAGGAGTGGTAAAGGAAATATTCTCTTGGTCATCTGGGTGCACAACAACTTGGTTGTATCTAGAGAATCCATCAAGGAAGGACATGACCCTGGCCCTTGAGACTCTTTGTAGTAGATGTTCCATCTTGGGTAGTGGATAGTTGTCTTTTTTGGAACACTTGTTTAGGTTTCTAACATCCACACACAGCCTGATTTCTCCATTTTTATTTCTCACCACTACTATATTTGCAATCCACTTGGAATACATGATGGGGATTATTATCTTGGCTTTGAGGAGTTTGTGGATATCTTTCTCAATCACTGGTAATAGAAGAGGGTTGATGGGTCTCATTTTTTGTTTGAAAGGAATGGTGTCCTTCTCCAAAGGAATCCTGTGCTGGATGATGTTGGTGTCATATGTTTTTAGGTCACTATATTCCCATGCAAAGACATCAGCAAACTCTTTTATCAAGCTGCAATATTTAGACTTACGTTCAGCAGTCAGCCCAATGGATAGATTTATCAGTTTTGGATGGCTATGGCTACCTATGTTGTGCTCTTGGATAGCAGGATATAGCTCCCTTTTGGCAAGCTTGAAAGGGACGTCGTTGTGATCAAACAGTTCTTCCAATGGTACTAGACCTCGGGGTATGTGGTTGCTGGGAAATTGGACAATATTGTGCTCAATTACTTTATCTTTTAGCTTAAGTTGCTTGGATTCCTCTAGGTTAAGGTTTTCCAGGTCTATGTGTATGTTGAAGAATTCATCCACTAACTAAAGGAATTTACTAAGCTCCCCAACATTTTCAAACACCCTCCAAAATTTTACATTGTTTGGCAGAGAGGGTCTGTACTTGACCTGAACATCGTAGCTAAGCTTAGGAGGAAAAGGGGGAACAAAAAGACTTGCCGATATGGCCAGGGAATCAGCCAGGTGATTCAAATCCCTAGGAATATATGACAGCTCAAAGAACATAAAGGAGTCTTTGAGTTTCCATACCTCATCCCTGTAGGCCTTCAATCTGATGTTTTTTATCTGAAAAGTGTTGTTTACCTACTGTATGATGAGGTTTGCATCCCCAAAAATATTCACGCACATGATCCCCATCTCCTTGGATTCTTTAACTCCCAGCAGCAGAGCTTCATATTCTGCTATGTTGTTCGTGGTTTTGAAATCGAGCTTGTAAGACAGGTGAATGTTTTCCTTAGACGGGGAGATCAAGACTATACCCGTGCTTGTTGAGTTTTGTGCACTAGCCCCATTGAAATACATGGTCTAGATCGTTGTTGTGACTTCTTTGGGATGCATACATGTGGGATCAGTGAGCTGAACTAATGTCTTCTGATTATCATCTATTTGCAAAATGCAAGACCCAAAATCAGTGTCCACAGCGTAGATCGGGTGATTCATTGAGCGACTCTCCTTGCTTATGATGTATGTTAGCTGATTTTCCTTGTACAATCTCTTAGTCTCCCCTCTAAACATGGGAATGGTGGCATACATGAGATCCATCTAAAGGGTTCCACCCAACCTTTTGCTTCATGACTGGGACAGCAAGAGGCCTAACTTTGGAGGGATATCATCCACTACGATGTCCATCATTACACTTTTTGAAGGCAACTGAGTTAAGTTTACAGCAAGGTCTTTGATGAGGCCCAAGCATTTGACCTTCTTGGAGTCAAAGGAGAATAAATCATGGTAGGGCTTGGTAATGCTGAGGCCGATTTCATCCATCACAGCCTTAGGCATTAGGTTATGAGAGGCTCCTGAATCTAGCAGACAGTTATGGAGGATTTTATCATGGATGTTGAGGGATATATAGAATGGTGGGTAGGAGTCCTTTAGGTCTTTGATCATGGGGCCCAGGGTTACAACAGGCTTGTCATCTTACAGATTCACAAATTCAGTGTCAATGTGCACCTTGGGCTAAAGGGAATTCAGAATGGAGGTTTTAAATGCATCATTCTTCATCAATTCAATTAAAGGGAAAGGGATTTTCAATTTTTGAATTTCAGACTCAAGGTTGAAGTAATAATGCATCCTATCTAGAAACCTTACCTCATGAGTTGTAGGTTTGAGTTGGACTTGATCAAGTGTGGCTGAAGGTGCTGGTTTATACAATGCTTTGGATGGAACAACCACTTTCTTTGGTATAACATCAACTTTTCTAGTGGGTGCAGTAGGTTGCTTGATAGGTACAACATTCTTCTTGAGGGGAGAAACCAACCCAGAACTCAGTTGGTAACCTTCCTGACCATCATCCTGATAGATAGCCTCTTCAACGATCTGCTCATCAATCAAGGCTTCTTCATATTCTTCCTGTGTTAGAAAAGAATAGTCCACCATATCCTCCATGCAATGGATATTTTCTTTAGCTTCTCCTTCTTTTTCAATGAATTTTGGCTCTTTCTCTAATACAACATTTTGAAATGGAGCTCTTATCCTCTGGTGTTCCCCTTGATTTCTCTCCCTTCTGAGAATCCGAACAGGGGGGTTTCCTCTTCTATAAGGAAACAATTTGGGTTCCAAGGCACAAAGTCACTTGGCCCCTTACCCCTCATCGGTAGATGTCCTTGGTCCTTCAATTTACAAATTTCAGCAGTCAGGTTGTCTAAAAGTTTGGTCATTTTTTCAATCTTGTTCTCTGATGCAGAAGCCCCACTATAGTCTGCTGGCTGCTTCCTCCTGTCTACCTTCCCTTTGACCTTCTGAGATGCCAGAATGTTTGACTCTACCTCTAGGGAAACATCCTGCATGAGTGATAAGGAGGCAGACCTCCTTTCTCTGAGAAGTAGGCGGAATTCAAAGTCAAAGGAATTTGCATAAGTTATCATAGCCAAGGTACCGGTGGGCTTAATATTAGTGGGGATCTTGTTGTACATGTTGTTGAATCTCTTGGTAAAGTTTGAGACAGACTCACCGTTTTCTCTTTTCAGGTTGCTAAATTCTGTGATATAGTAGAGGTGGTATCTCCTCTCTCCCCAATGATTTAGGAAAATGTCATCTAAAGCCTTTATGCTTGCCACTGACCCAGTAGGAAGTTCCTTAAGCAACTTTCGATCCTGGCCATCTAGGATTTACACAAAAAATCTGGTCCATACATATTCTTGTTCTATATTTATATTTTCAGCATAGCTATAAAAAGCCTCTAGATGTTCTTTAGCAGTGAAATCCCCTTCCCCTATAAACTTAGCCATATACTTGAGGTAATCCCCGGTAGGCATGGCTATGAGAGGATTTGGCAAAACTAGGGGTGCATACCTAGCTACTAGGATCCTTTCCATCTTGGACAATTGAGGGGTAGCCATATTGGAAAGGGTATGGAGAGGGATGTGGAAGGAAGCACTGATGAGAATATTTTCTGAGGAGGTGGTGGTATACTTATCCCATTGGAGTCACTAGGGATTGGATCTTCACAAGCAACAGTGCTTGAACATGCCTAAGCCCTAGATTTTTCTGATGTATCTAAAAATTGCTGGGAATTAAGAGTTTCAGCAGAAAGATTTCTTGAAATACCTAATGTAGCGTTTTGTGCAGCACTGCTGGTCTGTCTTAGTAAATCCCTAGCTTTCCTCAAGATTTCTTCTGGATCTGAAACGGGTGTTTTTGGTGGCCCCTTTGGGTTTTCTCTGGTACTCAGTATTCTTGAAGCCACCTTATCTCAATGGAGTCACCATATAGATGATTACAACTATAATAATCTCCAATCCTTGTCTATCATCAAAGCATGGATCTATGTCATCTCCCAGGGAAGTTGAGCTTCAATCTCCTCTCCTCGGCAACGATGCCACTTTGTTATCACTCCAGGAAACTCCTCTAGGTTGTAGCTCGAGGATGCCTGGTAACTTAATTTTTTTTTTTTGGTTTTTCTGATATGGATCAAGCTGGATAACCTATATAACCTATCACTCTTAAGACATGCATGAAGCTCACTCAATTACAAGTCTTTAGTTACAACTTGTTCAGTAGTTTGACAAAAAGGTGCAGGGATGGAGAACTCACCAAGCTAGAAGAATTACACACATAACACATGCATATAAATGGATAAATACTGATGAGGATGGTACTTATATATCAAATCACATTAATTCACCAATAGGATGACAACTACTAGATATTAATCAACTTGAAAATCACCTAAATGCACATTCAGGCATAAGTACAGTAAAGATGAAGAAGATGGCTGAACAAATCACAACAAAAGAGCTTATATTTAGAATAAACCAGATGAGACGCTTGACAATAGAATAGGCGTACAAATCCCCAGATTCAAACCTTTATTAATAAATTAATCATGGGCTTTATAGCCTTCTACAAAAATTACAGATACTGAAAATTCAATCTGTTTACACCAAAAATAATTGAAAGTGATAGTTTTTCCAGATTAGGGATTCAAACCCTTGCTAACTATTTTTTTATCTATTGTGAAGATCTGGTTCACTGAGCAATATTTTAATGACTGAAGTGGTCGCTGATAATCACCATCACTGGTTCACTGTGAAATTGCTGCCAACAGCCAGTGTATCGGTATTTAACTGAAGTGCCCAATCTTGTTCAATCCGCCCAAAATATTTTTACTTTGTTGCCATAGTCGCCGATCGGAAGATTTTCTCCTATCACATCGGTGCACCAAGTATGAATGTTGCTTTAGTTTCGATGTCTTTAATCCCTAGCATCATGATGGTTTCCTCATCGGTGCTTTCCCTCACTAGCTTGTCAGTGATCGAAGGCTGAAACAAACAAATTTTATTTCTTTCGGAAGTCTTTTGACGAAGGAATTAGAGTTTTAGTTATCTGCGCAGCCGATACTGCGAAAGAGTTTAGTATTAAATTCATCGATCTTTAGTTCTTAGCTCTCCCGATTTCCAATGCTTTCCCATTGTCACGCTATCAGAATGATTTTTTGTTGGTTGATCGGAAGCAGTAGTCTATATATCTTTCACTGTTTTGGCTCCATAGTGGGTTAAATCACTGACGATTTTTCAAACTCTGATGCGTAGTCTTTAGTTCCTTCGATTCACGGTGGTTTTTTGTTATGGCGGAAGTCGTAGTCAGTTTGTTTCCCACCGTTGCAGCTCCTTAGAGAACTTATCTCGCCGATAGTTAGTCCTTTCAATTTCTGATGCTGATGAGTCTGTATTGTTTCGGAACCCGCAGTAAGTCTTTCTTCCGTAGTATGTACATCTTCCGATCACCGATGATATTCCATTGTCTCGCTATCGAAATATTTTTCATTTATCAGAAGCCTTAGTCTGTTTTTCTTCTGCCATTGTGGCTCCCCCTTGAACTATCTTGCTGACGGCTAGTGATTCCAAGTTTCGACACCAAATTTTTCATCTGCTCGCGGACCCCGTATTTTTTCTTTCTTCCACTGTTGCGGCTCCGTAGTGAACTAAGACTCCGCAACGTCGGCGATCGAAACTCAAAACTTCTTACCATCAGAGCTTTTAATCATTATATTCTCCATAGTTGTGGCACCATAGTGAACTAAAACTCCGCAACGTTGGCGATCAGAACTCAAAACTTCTCACAATCAGAACTTTTAATCCCTCTATTCTCCATAGTGGCGGAACTTCTAGCCACTATCTTCTCCGCAATGGTGGAACTTTTAGCCACTATCTTATCCACTCACTGTTTAAGAATGTTCCGATGGCAGTGAAAAGTTTAGAAATACGCCTAACTACCGAAGGGGTCTTCCACCTATTATTTATCTTCCATCTTTCGGTGGCTAATGAGATATTTTGATCCTCGCCCAAGCCACTGAAGCTACAACTTTGTGAAATTTGCATCCAAATAAAAACCAAAGGCTTTCAAACTGTCAGTGATCTTCATATCCTTCATTGTATAAGTTAAATTCTTCATACTATCAAAACAAATTTATTTTAGGAGATAACACATTCATTTGTGGACGATAGTATCCTCCTTGACGATGGTCTTATGGACAAGAACACCCTCTTGTTGGGAGCAGTCCCAGACCTTACTGGCTGAGGATGGTCCTGTAGATGATAGTAATATAGTCTAGAGAGTGATCATGCATTCACTTGTGGGATGGTATTTCGAACAAGAACACTCTCTTGTTGAGAGTGGTCCTAGTTCTTACTGGTTGAGGATGGTCCTGCAAACAATAGTACTCTCTTCTGAAGAGTGATTTTGCATTCACTTGTAGGATGGTCTTAGGGACAAGAATACTCTCTTGTTGAGAGTGGTCCTATCTCTTATCGAATGAGGATGGTCCTGTAGATGATAGTACTCTCTTATGGAGAGTGATCCTACATTCACTTGTAGGATCGTCCCGTGGACAAGAACACTCTCTTGTTGAGAGTGGTTCTAGCACTTACCGAATAAGGATGGTCCTACAAATGATAATACTCACATATGTTGAGTGGTCCTACATTTAGTTGTGGATGAGATATACATTCAGTTGTAGACGAAAAGCATCCTCTTTGAGGATGGTCCCGCGGGAAAGAACACTCTCTTATTGAGAGTGGTCATAGTAGTTCATAAGAATCTTAGTTCATAAGCATATTAACATTCATATTATTGGATATTTGAAACCCACAAATAAGACTTAGCACTTGCAACTGCAAATTTTTCCTAAAATTCAAAAAAAATTTGGGACCCTCCTTTAACTCATTTTGGCTTGACTTTTGAGGTTGATTGATGTTCTGCAGAAAGACTATTTTTATGCCGGCGATGTTTTATTCTTTGTTTGAGTTTACCTTGCCATCGAAAGCATTTTTGGATGTTTAAGTTGGAAATTTAGTCACCTGCGCGCCCGCCGTTGTGGAGAAGTAATAAGAAACCAGGTCCGATTGTTTTCTCTGATGCCTTTTTTGTCTCAATCGGCTGTCGGTTGGAATCCCGTCGGGACATATTGTCTCCACATTTTCTGCAGTTGCGGATAGTGCATTACATTAACTTTTTTGACCCCACCCTTTTGTTTCATTGATCCTTGAGTTTTTGGTGTCCACCGTTGCGGCTTTGAAAAGAATTGTCTTTCCGGCATGGTTTGATTTTATTTTCCATGGAAAAAATGTTTCTTGGTTAAAGTTATGTTGGTTTTTTCTCTGATTTTTCCAGTTTGTGGAACTTGATGTCTTTTGTGTTTCCGCCATTGCAGCTCTTCATCCTTCTATTGCTCTGATGTTTTAATCTTGCGAGCTCCGATGCGAGTATCGTTTGGTTTCTCTCTGATGCCTCGGCGGTTCTCCCAATGGTGTCATCGTCCGACATTGCGGAGGAAATGTTGATATGGCTTCTGATCCCTTTCTTTTTACTGCCTTTTGACCTTTTCCCACTGAGTACAGTTAACCAGGTGTATATATATAGTGGGTCGGGTAGTTTATTATTTTATTGTTATTTTTGGACTGTCTCTACACTGTCATTTTTGCTCGAGCAAACCAGGATTATCACTATCGGTACCCTCGCTCCTAGGTGGCTCTGCCATGGAAGCTCAATGGTTTTCCTCCCGCTAGTCGTACAGTAGTGCCAGGTAGGCCCTTGTACTCATTATCCCATTCCGTTCGATTGGATGAGTTATTCTCTTGTTTCTGCGGTTAGGGTTTTTACTTAGTTTCCCGTTGTGACTGTTGGTTTCCAGTGGGAAGACCCGGGTTCTTATACTATTATCTTTACCAACAAAAAGACCCACAGTGTTGGCCCTTTCAGCAACAACCTGTGAACATGTTGCAGTCTCACCTGAAACAGCTATGGGGTGCCATAGAATCAGGTTTCTGCAGGTAAAAGAGGGATATTACTGTACCTTTAGCCTTAACAAATATTAATCATACAATACAGAGGTTCAATAGTTACTTAATTAGCTTCGCAGTTTAGATAAACAGACAGTTACTTGCTTAACCCTTAACTGGGAATTCACAGCAAAGTTAATACTTAACAATATATCTTACTTATCAAATGCATAAAACAAAACAACACAAAAGCAAAAAGAAACCACCACAACACAAGATGTACGTGGTTCACCCCCAGTGACAAGATGTACGTGGTTCACCCCCAGTGTAGGGGCTACATCCATAGAACTGCATTTTATTCAACTCTTTACAAACAATAGTTCTGATCTACGCACTCGACTGCAGATCTCTGCACACCCAGCTGCAGATCTTCTCAATAATCCCAAAACTGTGCACTTAGCTACAAAACCTTTCTCTGATTTGCGCACTCAGCTGCAGATCCTTTCTAACAAAACCCTCTGCACCCTCAGCTGCAGAGGTCATCCACGCACATAGATGGGACTTATCCTTAACAAAAGCGTCTATGCACTCAGCTGTAGAGGTCATCCATGCACACAGCTGGGACTTAACCTTAAACCCAAAATAGGCCTTAGCTTCTTCGCATCAATTTATCATCATACTAAACTTTCAACAAAAAGCCCTTTCTCCTTTACATAAGTGCTTATTTATAGAAGTGCACTATTACAATACCATGTGTTTAAACCATGAGTTTAAACCATGGGTTATTTACAAAAATAGGGGGTTCGACCCAACCTCGACACCGATAAGACTATTTTGGACCGCAACTCTGCTTACAAGCTTCACACCAAAACCGCGGAGTTGCCAAAATTAAGGAGCTTTAAGGTCCGCACCCCAACAAGCCCCTAAGACTCACCAGTGTCCCGTCCTAGGACACTCTGCTGCTTTTCCGGAGGGATAATATTGTTGGCGAAGATAGTGAACTGCTTGTTAAGGCTGCGCGTGATATATTCGACTGCTTGCTCCTTCTCCACGATCTCCTGCAATGTTGCTGACAATGCTTCGCTGGCCTTTTCTTGTGCGAGTGCATCATACTCCTTTAAAAGTTTGAGCTGGTTATCTGCAACAGTGCTCAAATCCAATGCCTTGTTAATGAGAGGCTGCACAGAGTTCACCAATAGCGCTTCTTTCCTTCTATAAGACTCAATTTCTTGTTGGAGCTCATTGCTCTGCTTCACCTTAAGCATCTTCTGCATGGGAGGCAATGTCTTGATCTCTGCTTTGACTACATCCAGCTTTATCTATCGCTGCTTGATAGTTTCTTGCATCTTTTCCACTTTTGGGTTGTCCTACAATTTTTCCCAGGCCTTGACACTTTCATCTAGTAGCTTTGATGCACTGCTCACTAGATCTGAGATATTTGTTGCTGAGGCCTGAATATCCCTGCGACGCTGTTCCTTGACCTCTGGTGGAATCTACAGAATAATGTGAAGTTGAAGCTCTGCAATCTGAGCCTCATGCTCTGCTTTCATCTTTTCTATCAGGCTTTGAGACTGTTGTGCATAGTCTTTCAGCTTGGCGAGCCTCTGCTCTAGTTATTCTTCAGCCTGCATGTCGAAGTCAGGGAGACTTCGATACGCCTCATCCAATACTCGCGCCAGTGCAACCTGCTTGCTTTCTGCTTCCCTCTTCTTCTACTCAGCTTCTTCCAACTACGCTGCGAGGCTCTCACTCTGCTTCATGGAATTTTCCAACTGCCTGTGTGAGTAGCTGTCTCACTCTTGGATTTTGTTCATAATTGCCAATTGGCACAAATGCAGCTCCGACATAGACAACTTGGCGTAGTCTATCTCAACAGTCATACTCATCTGCGATCGAGATGCTGCATCAGTTATTATGAGGGCCACACTTGGAACTTATCCTCTGTTATTTATGGCTGGCCATTACCTTGTATCTGGCTGCGCGCTTGTTGGGGCACTGCTTGCTACAGCTCCAGTCGCTGATCTTTCTACTAACTCCTTCAATTCTGTAATTCGCTGCGCTACACCCGAGAGTGCATCAATATGTCTAGCTGTGAATTCTGACCATTTGTTGGTTAATGCTTCTGTGGACTTCATCAGAGCTTGATCAATCTATTCAACTATCACAGCGGGCTCTTCAACAATATTTTTTCCCTTCGACACCTTAGCTTTCTTTCTCGACAAAGGATTTGTCACTTCCTCTGCTTCCGGAGACTTGCACTTATCTGGGCGATTGGGGTCGGAGATTTTCTTGACCGATTCTTCTTCTTCTTCATCACCTCCATCATCTCAACCCTAGTCATCTCCGCTCTGCTCCGACTCATCTTGTTCGTCGCTTTCTTCGAGTGGGTCATTCTGCAGCGCCTGACTTGGACCTGCACCCATATCTGTCACTAGGGGGACTGGTATGCTTGGCTTTGTACTTGCGTCCTTCATCCATTCAGCTGACCACTGCTTGACTACTACGAGGATGTCTTCCTCATTCACCACGTATGGAAACTTCGACCATTTGTGCTTGCTATCTGTGCGGGCCTGGATGAAGACATGATGCATGTCAGCCCTAAAGTTGGCCACTCCCACATACTGAGAAAATAGCTCATTGCTGAGCCACGGTGTCTTCAGGATCTCATAGGAAATATTCATTGCGTAGAAGGTGAACACGTAGTTCATCATCTGCTGGAAGGTTTTATCCTGCGACACCCACAGAGATGCGTATCTTGCTGCGCCAGGCATGTGCAGAGGCACATCAACAAACTGTGCCTCGGTAGGTTCTTTCCATCCTACTAGTGCAATAAGCACTAACAACCACGAGTAATGAAAGGGTCTAACTTTCTCCTATGCATCGCAGACATCTTCGAGGAACTCCTTGGCAATGTACGCTGCCCAATTGTAACTGTAGCCTTCGGCACAGTTCACAACAATACTAACAATTGGCGCAGATACTTCATTTGGTCTGCACTTCCGCATTAACTTGCATGCTAGGAGATCTGTGGTGAAGTGAATGTTTTGATGCCGGATGGTCGAGGTTTGATACCCTCGCTTTCCTTTCGTCAGCCCAAAGTGTTCCTTCATGCTCTGTGCCAGTTTCATGTCTTCGTGCTTTCCCATGAACTTAATGCTAGGATCCGACCCTTCCTTTGGCAAGCCTATGATCTTATGGATCAGTTCTCCATCAATAGGAACGTGTTGGCTTCCTATCCATAGGTTCCCATCATGCACCAACGCCAATAGCTGCTTGACCACTATGGTCACTTGCGTGCTGCGACCGAAGTGGGGAACATTCAACATCTTCAACAAGCCGGCTTGCTCCAAGCTAGCATCCCACTGCTTTACTTCCAGAAGCGTTGTATCGGTCTTTGGATAATGGAAATATTTTAGGTATCTCCTTGGGTGTGAACTGCGGAAATTTCCTATGATCATTTGTATCGTGGTCTGCGTAGTTCAGCCGGTCTATTTTTCCTGTCATTGTGCCAACCAAGTGCACACCCTGTGGCAGCGAAGGGGTGCGTAACGTGAACTTGGTTGTCCATTGAGGTGGATGAAATCCTGGTCACATAGGAATAAGATATGGTGGACACTATGGTGCAACATTCTCATCCTCACCAAGGTCTTCGAATTCTCCAGGAGGATTCATCACGGGATCCTCTGGTGTCTTCCCTGATGGCTTGTTCCTTTCTTTGTTCTGCTTAGAACAAACTTCTGCCCTAAATTTCTTTTAGGTTGATCGTGTCTACATTAGCTGATTCGATGCTGGGGGAATCTCTTTGCGAGGTGCAAATGTAGGTGGATTTCTCATAAGGTTCTACAGACCCCTCTCTTTGAATTCGCTCAACAATTCCTGGATTTCGCGATCAGATGAGATGGACTGAACTCAAGAAAATGTGTAATGCGAAATTCATAGGTTTGGGTGACTTCTTATAGAGTCCAACGATCAATTCTTCCATAACTATGCATTGAAGACACCAAATCTGACATAGCTGCTGTAGATCTTATCCAAACGATGCTAGATTTCCTCAAAATCTCATCATTATAGGAAGTTAATGCAGTTAACGTACCGACGCTGCCAAATCTGATTTGTTCCAATGGTCACGTTTTAATCTTCGACACAACTTTCTTCTTTGGCACAACCACTAACTTTAGCTTCACCACAAATAAGGACCTTTGACACAGTACATACCTTCGACACATCTTGGCACTAGTGTCGATAGAGCTTCGAACTTTGACCCTCGATAGGATTTCTTCCACAACCTTCGACACTTCCACAATATGCCAAATCTTCTCTGAGAACAGCTTCATTATAGTTTAGTACCCAATTTCAACTATTCTTGGTACTTAGACTCTTCCTCTTGCTATTACTTTTTATCAGGGGGTACAGGCTTGTCCTTGTACTTCTTTAATCTACTTCCATTCACCATGGAGGGAAAAATTTCTCCATTCAATTTAGCTAACTGAACTGCTCCACCATTAGTAACTTTCTGAACTATGTATGGTCCTTTCCAATGTGTCTTGAACTTACCTGGGAACTTCATGAATTTACTGTCATACAAGAACACAAGATCACCATTCTGGAACTGCTTCTTCTTAATGTGTCTATCATGCCATGCTTTTTCTCTGGCTTTCTGCACTTGCTGCTGGAAACCTGTAATGAATCTGTCTTCTTCAAGTTCCAATATCTTCTCCAGCCTTTCATTCAACATAGCTGGATTATCCATCTCTATGAAGGCTGATATTCTGAGGCTAGGAACAATGTACTCCATGGGCATAACTGCTTCTTTTCCATATACCAGCCTAAAAGTTGTATGGCCTGTCAACTTCTTGCAAGTGGTTCTATAAGCCCATAATACTGATGGAATTCTATGATCCCAATCATTTCTGTTAACATTGCAGATCTTCGTCAGAGCGTGCTCAAGAATCTTGTTAAAGGCTTTGATAGTTCCATTTGCTTGGGTATGGTAGGCAGTACTCTTCTGATCATATACTTGAAATTCTTTAGTCAATGATTCAATAGTCTTATTAAGAAAATGTGATCCTTGATCACTCATAAGAATTCTAGGACATCCAAACCTTGACAAAATATTATCAAAGATGAACTTCGCAGCTGTAGAAGTGCTACAGTCCTTGACTGGTTGAGATTCGGCCCAACGAGTAAGGTACTCAGTTGCTGTAATAATGTATCTTGCTCTATATTTCTTTGCAGGGGGATTGTTGGTCCAACAAAATCAATATCCCACTTGTCAAATGCTTGTAAAGTTACCTATGGAACTAGAGGCATCTCATCCCTTTTGGATGGTTTACTTGTCCTCTGACAGATATCGCAGCTGTGGCAATACTCTCTTGCATCCTTATGAATGGTATGCCACCACAATCCAGCTGTCAGAATCTTTTGTGCTGTAGATTTTCTTGCATAATAACCTCCTGCTGCTCCAGAATGTGCCTCAGCCAAAATCAATGGCTTTTCATGCTCCAAGACACATCTGCACAGTATTTCATCTAGTCCCATCTTATATAGCTGTCCTGTTATCAAGATAAAGTCAGCTGCTCTAACCACCAGTTGCTTCTTCTGCTGTGTTGTCATCTCAGAGGGTGTGAAACCTATAGACAAGTACTGAACAATATCCTGAAAATAGTCATCAACCATCTGGATGGAAAACAACTTGGCATCAGGAAGACCTTCATCCAAACTAGTGGGTTCTTCTCCTGATTCGAGCCTCGACCATTAGAGGAAGTTTCAACTCAAAATGGGCCTTTTAACTTTTATTCAAATTCCATGTCATTATGTGATTTGAAATACCGTATAGGTCTTAGACACTTTTTTAATATAAATTTGGGGATAGATATCATAAAAAAAACTACTTTTTTTGTTTGTATTTTTGACATATATCTCCGTGTTTTTACTCAAATTTCGATCGGGAGAGCTCGTTGGATGTGGAATTAAATTCCGCATCCAACGAGTACCCACTCGGCATACTTTTGACGGAACCCGCTACCCCAAAAATAAGAAATACCTGAAAAATGAAATGATGACATCATCATTACGTTTTTTCAGGTATTTCTTATTTTTGGGGTAGCGGGGTCCATCAAAAGTATGCCGAGTGGGTACTCGTTGGATGCGGAATTAAATTCCACATCCAACGAGCTCTCCTGATTGAAATTTGAGTAAAAACATGGGGAGATATGTCAAAAACACAAACAAAAAAGTAGTTTTTTTCTTTTCTTCCTTCAAAATTAATAAATATTATTTTATTATTTTAACTATTATTTTATTAGTTCATTTTAGGAGGCCCATTTTGAGTTGAAATTTCCTCTAATGAAGTGGTCAGGCCCCAGGTTAAGTCTTCCTGGCTTAACTATGATCTCAAAGTCATACTCCTAAAACAAAATCAGCCATCTACATATCCTTCCACCTAACACAGGCTTGTTAACCAAATACTTCAAAGCAGAATGGTCAATGAACATCTTAAAATGAGATCCTAAAAAATAATGTCAAATCTTCTGCAAAGCATAAACCATAGCTAAACCTTCTCGTTCTGTCGTAGTATAATTATTTTCTGCTGTGGACAATTTTCTACTTGCAAAAGCAATAGGGTGATCAATATTACCTTCACCTGACTAAGCCAATACTATACCTAAAGAAATGGATGATGCATCGACATGAACATGAAACTCCTTATTCCAGTCAGGGAATACTAAGATAGGGGCTGTTACCATCTTTTCTTTCAGAATGTCCAGGCTTTCCTGACATTCAGGTGTCCATTCGAACTTAATGTCTTTCTTCAATTTCTTTTCCATAGGGGCTGTAATTTGAGCATATCCTTTAATGAATTTTTTGTAATATCCAGTATGACCAAGCATAGTGCGAAGTTTCTTAACAAAATTTGGAGGTGGTAAGTTCATAATAATGGCTATCTTCACAGGATCCACCATCAATCCTTACTTGCATACAATGTGACCTAGCAGAATTCCAAAAGGTGCACAAAAGATACACTTCTTCAGGTTTAATGAAATCTAATGCTGTCTGCACTTGTCCAACATAAGTCTTAAACTAGCTATATGATCTTTCAATAAACCAAATATAGTCCAATCATCGAAGTAAACTTCTAAAAACTTGTGAATAAATTCCTTAAATGCAGATATGTCTACTCTGGAAAACATAGCAGGTGCATTCTTCAATCCAAAAGGCATAACAGTGTACTGAAAAGATCCCATTTCTGTAGCGAAGGTTGTTTTATGTCGATCCTTTGGAGCAATTCTGATCTGATGGTAACCTGAAAATACATCAGTGAAAGAATACACTTCTTGACCTCCGACATTGTCTAAAACTTCATCTGTAAAGGGAGTAGGGAAAGGATCATGTAAACAGGCATCATTCAGCTTCCTCAGGTCAACACAGATTCTAATTTCTCCCTTGGTCTTCTTTTCTTGTACCACCATAGGGATGACCCATTCAGATTCTTCGACAGGCTCAATGATTCCTGCAGCGAGCATCTTATCTAACTCAATCTTGAATTTTTCTTTATACTTAGGATTCATCCTATAAGGGCGCTGCTTCAGAGGCTTCGCATCAGGTTTCAAAGGTATTTTTATCACTCCTATATCACCAAGGATACCTTTCATTTCTGAGAACTTTGTCAAAAATAAATCCTGATACTCATGGAGGAGTTTAGTCACTTTGCTTACGATTTCTTCGTCCCAGTAATCTCCAATGGTAGCATACTTAGGCATCTCTTCTGATCCAATGTTTACTTTCCTTGTCTTCAAGGGCTGAGTTACTTCAGGTGCTTCGACAGCTGGTCCATGTACTTCGTAGTGTCCTTCTAACTTAGGAATATTAATGTTGCACGGGTCATCGTCTTCATCAATGGCGAGGTTATAACATTCCACTGCATTAGATTCTTGTTCCTTCCAATCAAGTTTGTGCTCGACTATTTCTTTATCATCAAACACCTTAGTATGGATCAACCTAATAGCTGCATCCAAAACATGGCAATCCTCATTAATAGAAAATGTAAGCACAAAACTATCAACAAGGTTATCCCAACTTACAGTACCATGGCAAAGCTCAACGTTCGCATACCAGTTCTTTGCTACAGTTTTCAGAGTGTGTACAAACCTATGTAGCCATTCTTCACAAGGTACATGCTTCCATGCTTCATAACACTATTTCAAATGTTCCTGAGGGCTAGTCTTACCATTAAATCTGCTCTGCACCTCGTGAGGTCGATCCATGAATCTCAGGTGAAGAAACTTTTGACAAGCTCTCCAACTATGAATGTGCTTTTTATGACCATTCCACCATCTGACAGCTACGGCTCTGAATGCTGAATCTAGAGTCTCCATTTTCTGTGAATCTGGTACTTGTTCTGTGAATCTGGTACTGGGTATGTCAAGCCATCAAAAGTAGGGAAGATCTTTGTTTGTGAGCCAACCCATCTGATAGACTTGGTAATTCTTGCACATCGGTGTCCATTTAGCTCATAAAGTCTATTTTGCCAATTCTCTAGGCCTTCGTCTGAAGTAGTCATGCAAGAAATGTCACACTGCCAATCCATTATACCTTCAGTAGTAGGGTTAACATAGTCTTCTTCTTTGGCTGTGATGTTGTAAATATGATTTAAAACATCTTAATCTTCATGTCTGACTGGCTCTCTATACCTTTCTCCTTGAGAAGGGTCCAATGGAACTATGAATCTCAAGCCTTTTCCTTCAAAAGTCATCTGTCTGTTCTTCAGGTTGATTACTGCATCATTCTTTATTACCCATTCAATTCCTAGCAATGCTAGATAGGGGTTGCTATCATCAATTATTTCAATGACTTCAAAATCTACTAAGGTACTGACTCCATCAATGTCCACTGGTACACTAGGGAATCTTCCCAAGGGCACATACTTCTGCTGATTGGCTAATCT
Organism: Pseudotsuga menziesii; assembly: GCA_001517045.1. Taxonomy (NCBI): domain Eukaryota; kingdom Viridiplantae; phylum Streptophyta; class Pinopsida; order Pinales; family Pinaceae; genus Pseudotsuga; species Pseudotsuga menziesii. The sequence continues at coordinate 270,863 of LPNX010206270.1, forward strand.
CAGCTATATAGGGGACCATTCAAGCGTAGGTCTTCCCATTTGTTCCCATGTTTTCCTAGTTAGGACATTTACTTCTGATCCTAGGTCTAAAATAATATCAGTCATGTCATAATCTCCTATCTGAGCATGCAATCTCATTTCTCTTCCAGTCCTTCTAACTCTATTAACATTTTTTCCTCTATCAGAGCTTTGCTGAGGTTCGCAAGACGCAATAACTTTCTACAACTCATTCAAAGCATTCTAATTTCTTAATAACTTCATACAACTCTGTAAAAATGATGTTAGTGTACTTACTTGAGTTGGAGAAGCTTCTTGAGGCAGTAACTGATGTTGATGCTGTTGCGTAGTTGCTACTGATGTTCTTGGCTCAGCAAAGTATTTTTTGGCTTCCATAAATGTTCCTTTTTCTCTTCCAACATTGAAGACAAGAATTTTCTCTGGAGTCTTGTAGACCCAAGCCTCATCAGGATATTTCTCCTTATTCTGCACTTGTGTCGTAGCTCCACTCCTTGTAACAACGTTAACGGCTGGGACAGGTCTTTTCTCTACAGCAATCATCTCCACATTCTGGGTAGGAGCGCCATTTCTTTCCTGTATCTTGGCTATCAACTGTGGACATTGCTCAATCACATGATCGACTACTCTGCAATATTGACATGTCATAGTTGGGTTCTGACAGTCTCTAGATACATGTCGTGCCTGATTACAGTTATAGCAAATAACTTGGCCTAGACCTCTTCCAGGCATACCACCACGACCTCGACCTCTGAAATTACCTCGACCTGATGTATTACCATGGTAACCATATCCATCACCATATCCATCATTGCCTTGTGCATCAGGTTGTACCCTATAAGCATCATAGGTTCGCTCTCTCATGAGATCAAATCTACGACATTCATCTTCGTTGTGTCCAACTGACTTACAGAACTTGCAGTAGGGATTCTTAGGTACTTGAACATATATTTGCAGTAGATAGAAATCTTCAGGTCGATGCTGGCCAGTTGTTCTACAAATATCACAATATAGGACAATAGGGTTAAATGGGTTTGGTGCACCAGTATTCAGATAGTTTCTTAGTGCAGGGCACTGTTCTTTGTCATGACCTTCTATCTTACATCGTGTACACCAAACCTCTTCATGAGTAGCTTTCCCTTTCTTCATGTCGCGAAGCTCCAAAGCCATTTCTACTAACTGTGCTTGTATTTGGGCTATTCCAGAATTATCTCTGACAAGAGCTGTTTCTAGCTTCATAGCAATTTCCAATGCTTCTTGCTGATCAACAACCTTCTATTGCATGAGTGGAGTCCTGATATGCGGCAATGAACCATTCTTTATGTTGTTCTGGTCCAATAGTGAAGCTAACTTGATCCAACAGAACCTTGAACCTCTGATCAAAGTCCCAAACTGATTCACCTCGCTTCTGTTGAATTTCCTTTAGTTCAGTTATAGACCGCGACTCTAATTTAGGCTTCTTAAATTCTTTAATCATTGCTTTTTTAATATCAGCCAAGACATAGTTCTAAGTACTGGAAAAATTCATAAACCAAGTCAAAGATCGGTCTCTAAAATATGTGACCAGCTGCACTATTCTTTTATTCTGATCCATAATGTTCTTAGCAGTCCAAACAACTTCACATAAGAACCAAAACTGCTCTGGATCCTCTGATCCAGTTCCTTTAAAGACTGGGAGCTTGATATCATCATTTACATGGGCCATAGCGGATCGAGGGGGGGGG